>CABFOW010001929.1:90314-121390 GCA_902141385.1 Timema californicum
GGTTTGAAAGGCTAAGAAAAAGTTAACTGCAGCTTTCAATATCTTGTCTTACTACTCGAATCAGATATAGTATCGAAGTGTGGGTTTCTGCATTCTTAACCTGTCATCGGTGGAATTGAGATCAATGAAATAGTGTTTTTAAATTTAAAATATTTATTTTTCAATGTTGTTTATATTTTCTAAACATTGTAAGACGGTTTCATTGTCTCAATGCTACTTTTTATTTACGATGCACTACCAAGCGACGCCTGGTTCGAGCTTTAATATATACGCTACGCTTTATTCGTGGAGTTATATGGGCTCTTAAGGTCGGATGAAAGGGGATGTGAGAAAAAGCCAGTGTTTTTGCAGTTTTAATAGCAACACTTTTTTTTGACCAAAATAAATAAATATTTATCCAGTACAAACATAGAATAAAATTTTATTTACATGGTGATCTCAAAAGTTCTGGCATATCTGTCAAGTGTGTTTTGGAATTTAATGACAACTTTCTCTATTCATTGAAAAAGTTTATCATCTAATGCCGCAGTGCTCGTGATAATATCAGAAACTGTTAATATCAACACGTGAAGAAAATTAAACTTTATATTTGTACTGGCGCAATGCTATATTTATTTTAGCCAAAACATAGCTTTGACATAAAAACTACAAAAACACTGGCCTTTTCTCGCGTTTCCCCCCTTCCATCCCATCTAAGGGGCTATGCCCTCTACTATTTTGGGGCGCCAAATATATGCATGTTTTACTCGATGTATTTTTATTATTTGTACCGAATCTTTAAAACTCGCATGGGATTCCCGATTATTTACACTCCAAGATATAGGTATGGGTAAGGTAGAATTTAGAAGAAAGGTCCCCTACGAAGGGAGAGAGAGAGAGTGTGAAACCATTTTGGAAAACGACACTTCAGTACACCTGTCGGAATTCGAGCCCTCACCTGCCCGCAGCTGGCGAATCAGACTAGATGGTCCTACCATTTTGACTGTGTAACCACCGATACAAAAAAAAACTACGTGTTTGTTGAAAGAGTCAAATGGATTTATGTCGATAATGTTAGTACATACTGTAAGTCTGCTAAGCATAGAAACAGGATTGCAAAATACAAACTGTACAGAACTGGGACACCTGGATATGAGATAAGGGATGCCTTTTTATGCAATACCCCACGATAAAAACCTGGAAAATAATCAGTAATCCAATCAAGTGATTTTACCCTCACCTGTGAGTACACTGAAAAATGTGTCGGTTTCTTCTTGTCTTATTTGTTATTGATCAGGGTTCGTATCAGGGACGCACCCCGAAATTTAATTGGGCTTGGGGAAGAACATACAATCAAGGCCGTAGCTAGAATTAAATTTAAGGGGAGGAAAGAGATAAAACAATCACCTAACCACTGGGAGCCGATAAAATTCATTAATATTAAATGCCTTTATGGTCTATTCTAGAATTTAGATTACGTAAGCAATCGGGCCAGGCAGAAATTTAAATAATGTAATTGCCAAAAATCACTTTTTTAATTTAAAAAATCACTCAACTGTGCTATATCTATACACTAATCTTTCGTTCATGTATAAAAGCTAAACACTTTTTGAATTTTTAAAGAACAAGTTTATTTCGAAGACTAGAAAATTTTTGACAAAATTTTCTTATGTAAACATTAATTTTCAGTTTCAAATGTGTTTATAATCTGAAAATTTTCACAGAACTTGAATTTTACATGTTTGGTTAGATTTTTTAGATTTATTAAGAACTGGGCCGGAAGAAATAAAATGAAGAGATTCCTTTTCTCTCTGTTTGAAGTAAAGAAAAGCGTTGTTTGGGGTGCACACGCATTTCATTATGTGGTTACCACGGAAAACACTTGGTACTTCTTCTAGTAGTAAATAAGACGGTATTAATTAAAATTTGTTGTTAATCGCCAGCACCCCTACCGTAGGCCTTGTATACAATGTAAATAAGTTCTTATCCTGGCCTTTTTTGAATCTAAAATTTTGAAGGTATTTTTAATGAGTATATCAATGTATCCTGGTCTTAAATTTAGCTCATACATTCGCCACATCTTTGGTGCTTGATATGTTAACTATACATAATATGATTTACGTTTTATTAAAATTATGTGTGATCTTAGGAGAGTCAAGGGGGTTAATGATCTTCTTGAGCCCTTTGGGTGCACTAATGGTTTTAATCCTGGTCATAAGAAGTTTTTCACTTTCTCTATAATCGAAATTGCGGGTACGATTACTCTAAATTCTACTTTACTCGGCCTTAAACAATAATTAAACATTGATTTTTGATTGCGATAATAATGGGGCACAGTTTTGGGTATCCCTTAATTTCTAGGTGAATATTGACCCTCCTAGCCCTATTATTTTAGTTTAAGTCAATATAAATCATTGCATTAATATTAAATGGTCATTTTTAAGAAGAGATTTGCTATAACAAACAACTAATTCTAGTACTGGACTGAGTTTAGAGTGGGACGACTTTGTCACTAAAGCTACGAAGAAAGATTTTTTTAAAAGAATTAGGCCACTCTGTTGGGCCTAAACCAGGCGCTGCAACATGTTTAAGGCTCCGGAATTTAGGATATAATTTCCTCCGAACCCCCTTTCTCATCCCTTCCTCCTTCCCTTCCATCAAGTCGTTAGTAGTCCTTGAGCTAACCTCATCGGTGGGCACGTGAACTAAACGTTAAGATTGACTGGTCTGATTTTCCGGTGATCGGCTGGTTGAGGTTCGAAACCTGGTTTAATGTTCGAAAGGATTTTTCTTTTCTTAAAATACATAGCTTGTACTCATAACTATACATTGTTAGGATAATCAACTCTCGCAGGTTACGATAGGCCGGGCATACAGAACGAATGGAAGAATCTATATGATAGGCATATCTGGCGTACTTTTGTAAGCGTGACGATGAATTTTCGAGTTCCTAATCCCATGGATTAAAAAAGTAAATAGACTTCCCCTTTATAGTCACAAAAATGCTGATACCTTTTCTCATTCTTACAACATTAGTGTAATTAAATGCAGATAGCCTAAACGCATAGCGGGCCTAAGACTTGGTACAAGCAAACCCCTCTTATGTTCAACGTAACTGTTGAAAAAGGAGTATAAACCGAGAGGGTAGTGAGACACGGTGCTAAAAAAACAATAATAATAATTAATGGCTATAACTTTCAATTCAATTCAAATAGGATACTTGGATGCGAAAATCGAAATCGATAACTAGGGCTTCTTAGCACGCCGATGCTCTCTGAATTAACTATCAAGGATCAAAGTAATTGTAAACTCATTAAAGCATAAGTCAATCTGTGTGTCCAGTTAATATTTTAAAAATATATTCAAAATCTTATTTTTAACAGGTTTCAAAACCTGCAAATAATAATCATTTCACTATTATTATGTTATTGGAAAATAAATGATTAGGTCAATACGACAGTTGTGTGTTGTTAAAGCTGGATGTGCTATTATTATCGAGCCTAATCATTTACACAATTAGTGACAAGTGACACAAACTTTCGTCGATGTTTGTTTTGTTTTCATCGTTGGCGTGCGTCTATACGGATAGCAAACTATTAGCTTACAATGGTCGGTGAAGGGATTTAAATAGCTGTCTATGCAAATAGAATGTTTATCAAATGCGACACAATTGACTGCTGCACCTCTGTCGTTAATTCCAAGAACTAATGACGAGGTTTCATTTTGCTTCGGACAAATCCTAATCTCCGTAGAAAGACAAGGACGGAGATATATTATTGATAAACTAGCAATTAGCAATAATTACTACTCGTAATGGTGGGTACGAGGAAGAAAGAAAGGTGTCAAACTCGTCTTGTATATCTTGCTGATGAATGGAAGGTAGGTAGGTGTTCGAATCCCAGCCCGGTTTAACGGGGGGGTTATTCTCTTGATTGTTCACCACTTTCCCACCACACAAATGTGTCGTCCTACATGATCTCACAATATGTAGACAATTAAAGTGATCTAAAATTTGTCTTTTAACGTTCATCGGATATATTCTGTGGCTCCTTTCCTTTGATAAAATTATACTTTTTATCATTACCCGAAAACTTACTTATATAACATTAACCAGTATGTACTAAAACAGTAATCAGGCACTGATTAAAGTGACAATTGATGCCACATTAGTCATTAGGACTGTATTATTGTATTAGTATGCTTTAATCATTAAAGTGACAATATATGTCACATTAACCTGTAAGTTACTGTGTCAGCATGCATCCATACTGATCAAAGTTACATTTTATATCACATTAAACTGCAAATTACTATGTCAGTATGCGTATACTGATTAAAGGGACAACCTATATACTACTATACCAGTATTTATGTACTTACTAAGTGCTAAGTTGTCAGACAGTACCAATAAGAAGTCTAACGTTTTCTTTTGAATTTTCTATAGCTACTAATACCTTATATTTTCCATTTCTTTGACATTTTTAGAAACAGCTATGTATATTATATTTCTATCAGTAAGGGGTAAGACACGACCTATTTGAAACGGTTAATCATAAACCTACACTGCAAGCCAACGTCCAGCAGTTGATGAAATGGTTAAAATGTTTGATGCCGTTTCGGCGGCCGTATGATCTAAGGTGCTACCCTCCCGTTGATGCTGATGACGGGAAGATCGTAGGTTGATCCCGATCATGTGTACTGAGGGTGGGTTTTTTCCCCTAAATGGTTTCCTTCCATTCTTCATGAAAATGCGGGTACATTTCCTCTAAATTCAACCTTTCTCACGGTGACCTGGCGGTCTAGGGGTAAGGTGTCAGACTTCTATGCTGGCGGCCGGGGTTCAATCCCCGGTCCCGGCACAGATTTATCTGATTACCAAACCCTTCCTTCACCTTGTGAATGTGAGGAATGCCAGGCCTCCACCGTGGTTCGGATTCCACGTTAAACTGTAGGTCCTCCATTTCATCTAACAATCACCCTACCATTACACATTAGCGTAAGTGCGTATAACCCGAACGGGTAGTAAGACGTGGTGCTAATAATAATAATAACCTTTCTCACCCCTAAATTATTAGTGTGGTTAGTATATAAGCGTATAGCCCGATTGGTTAGTAAACGCAATGATAAAAATAAAACACAATAATACGTATCTTGGTTAGAAATGTACAATCTATCTAAGGTAGGTGTTATCTGTGGAGTGAGACTGGCTCTTAAGGATCAAACTTCCACTGTAAATTGCAAAGAGAATATGTCCTTGTCCGGATAGTTTTACAGTTCCCAATGGAACAACAATGTGGTTGCGGTTTCTTCACATTTATATGTAACAGTAGCTATATATAGCAGCTAGACAAATATGTATATATACAGCATTCGTTGTTATTTACTTCCTGGAACGGGAGAAATGAAACTTCAATATTGACAGTAACATTTGTACAATCGACGATATGGCTCCATCTAAAATGTTTTTTTTATCGTCCGGCATTTTAGCTCAGTCTGCCTGTTAAGGTCATTCGACCATCAAAATTTTATTGCATTATTTTAATAAGTGTATAAATATAAGCTATAAATATTGATTCAATTACCTCAAATCATTACAGTTATCGAGTAATTAGCAGTAAAACTTGCTATTTTATCCATTTTACGTGCTTATTTTAAGGTAAAGTAGTTAATGCATAGGGATTAAATTTATTATAGCTAGACATGCATATGAAGTGTATGCAATGAAGTAGTTACAAGATCTTCACTAAATATAGTTTGTAATCTATAATATATTTAATATTTGTAAATTTACATAATTTTTAATCTTATATAAGTACTTATCATTGTATACCCCGATACTTCTATTGTATATCTTTTTATAGTACATAATGTCGTTATTTCAAATTTGTTTGGCTTATTAAACTAACTCTACACTTTTATTTTATTTCTGTCACCAAATTGATCAATGCAAATGTCAATTTGTTATGTCTACTTCCTGAAACTTCTTTCTTTGACTGTACCAACCCTCCTGCTCCTCCCTACAGCTCCTGTATAACTGCCGGAGGGCTCGCTGTGCTGACCACATGACACCCTCTATCTGCTAATATTAGCACTATCATAGCTAGCAATGGCGGCCGCTTGGTCGGTGGAATTTTTACGGGGAGTTTAATAAAATGGAGCTGTATTTTTGTAGCAAGCTCAACGATCTATATTTGGGCTCATTACAGAAGGTAAACATTTTGCAATGATGTCACACTTGGCCTGGTAAACAAAATTATAATAGAGTGCAGTAAACAATTGAACAAAGTTCCTTGACCCGAATGGTGGATAGAAAAGGGAACGGAAGTTGGCCTGCCTGACTATTGTGTATGCCTGTGATCGTTTATTGACCTTCCCGGAATAAGTCATCGACTCTCAAATTAATCAAAAGCAAGGCCAGCGTTGCGGATTTACAGGTATAGTAAAACACATTAGGGGTGGTATCTGACACAAAAGTTAATATTGATTTTAATAATTACTGTTTACTAAATTATAAATGGAAGCTTTCTGGTAGAAGCCATGAGACTATTTTTAATGAAGGGGATGTATTAGAAAAGTATTTGATAACAATATTATTAAAATTTTAATATAATTGCTCTAAAACTAAAGAAAGCTGAGAAATCTCGACGTTAGTGATCCTTTTGTTTTCAAACACCAAGCGTTGTAGCTGTTGAGTGTGATAAAACTGGGCTCACTACTGTATTGCTTTGTTTTAACTCTGGTCCAACACCTTAGTTCAGTCGGTAGCGTGATTGTCTACTGAAATAAGGGTCCCGAGCTCGATTTCTGGCATGGCCGAAACATTTATCATTGGAGAAACGTAGGTCTACCCTTTGATAGTGATGAATTAACGGTCGGGGGCTGGATGTTGTGTCTGCTCTAGATTAAAATTAGTTTATAAGCCATGTGCTGATATAATTGGTTAGTTCAGAAAGTGAACGTTAAATACCTCCAAAAATAATTTTAAAAAGTTGTAGCTCATTTGATACTATATCTGATGTTAACGTCTTAAGGAGAAATTAAGCTTTAGGATAAACGTTCAACTTGGAACACCTCGATAATATTCCCTGACACTGTAGACTTTGTGACCACCGGATTTAAGGGAGTGCGATCGAGGTGATTGCCTCGGGGCCCCACAAAATCCTACGATAAAGAAAATATAACCTCTAATTTAACATGTTTGCTGCAAAATAAGCAATGAAAGTTTGTGTGTAATGATCGTATTCATAAAGTCTTTATGTAGCTTTTCCCCTTGTGTAAAATCAACAGTTTCTTGATTTTTACCTTTCTTCAGTCACGCTGTGATGTAGTTTAGATGGGTTTATGAGGGCCCCCACGCTATATGACTCCCACATATGTAAATCTGGCACTGCCGTAACGGGTGTAAAATTAATCAATTTTAAATATTGGAGTAGGAACCAAATATGGGTTCATTTTACTTATATTTGTAAACTACCTGTTAACAAAATATAGCTGTGTTACGTGTGGAACTGACAAGCTGAATTGTTTTATACAAATGTACCCTCCTTTGACTATCCTGTAAGGTAGCAAGCTTACCTTGGATCATTCCACTATGATATAGCTTATAAGATAGGATCATGGTGTAATCATTGTCAAGGCCAGACTGATACCAAACTTGTTGGGCAGCTTATAAAATTGCAGTCAAGGTCAGACTGCTACCTCTTATAGTAAACGGAGTGTACTTGTATCAACTTATAATTACACTTAAAGTGATCAATAATATAAGTCACGACAATTAAACTGCTTTTCATCCTTCGCTTCTTACTACCCATCCGGGCCATCGACCTATAATTATTTTAATGGAATAAAATTTAAAAGGTGGAATTTAAAGGAATTATATACTCATTTGCGTAGAGGAAAATTGGGAAATCATTTAGGAGTAACCGCCCCAGTACACCGGACTAGGATTTGGACCAGGCCCACCCTGTCATAGGCAAACCAGAATAATGTGACGGATGCATTTGTTTAGTAATTAATTATTCATTAACATATTTAATTTAGATGTATATAACATAGAATGTCTTGACTGTACTGATTGTATAAAGAATTGAGTGTTACCTGTAGGTCTCTTCTAAGAAACAAGAGACGGCATTCTGTAGGTATTATCTTTTACGTAAGCCTTCCCCGTCGTGTAGTGCGCGGTGCCCCTGGGTACGAATCCAAGGGTTCCGGGTTGACTACCGAGGGGTACTATGGATATTTTTCCCAGAAGGTGAATTATCCCAAAGGTCACCAAGGTTTGGCTAGTTAGACTTAAGTTAGGTTTAAGATCGTTCCCGCATCCACACCTTCATAATCACTATCATCACATCATCTCACCACTTGTAGACAACCTCCATAGGTGTACCCTGGTGGTGTGTGTGTGTGTGNGTCGATGTTCTGTGTTACCAGGGTTGCTAAAAGTCCACACACACAGGTGCTTGATCTAGATAATATATATCCTTCCCGACCAAAGATGCCATTCACAACAACAAAAACTGTTTACAAGATTAAAGTTACCCGTCTTTTACCCCCTCATCAACCAATGTGACCCACTGACATGAATTTACAGCCTCACACGTTCAAAATGATGCTCTCTTGACGTATGACCTTGTTACGGTTGCGACTCAACGAAACACGAAGCGACCGTTGGCGACGTTTTCCAACCTGACGAGACGTTCAAGGTGAGAGAAAATTTCCACATGCCTATTAACACCAGTCTGAACAAAGATAAAATAATGTTTCCTCTATGACAGAAATCATCACCAAGTGTCTGCCACGGACCTTAGTCATGCCTGGGCGTTTTCCTTCCCTTGAGGAAGCGCATGTGCAATTTGCAAGTTTAGCTCTTCCTTTTTGTGTTTGTGTGCGCACCGGATATCACTGCCCATCCAGGTTATCGGCATTTTCACTCTAAACGGGGCAGGGATGAGGAGAGTAGGAGCAGTCTGGGTGTCCTACGTTGTATCCTCTTGCTGTACCTTAAAGAAAATGTACCCGTATTTGCGTGGGGAAAGAGTGGAAAACAAGTTAAGGAAAATCATTCTCGGTACACCCAACCAGGATCGAACCACAACCTCCTCGTCATCGGCAGTCTCGTCTATTATTAGAGTGATGCCTTAGACCATGCGGTCACCAAAGCGGATTGATCTATGTTAAAATAGCATTGAACAGCATGGAACACGTGGTCTTAGCCTAGGTAAGCTAGTCCAATAGATACTGCAGTTGATTTTCCCATCCCACTAGTCCAGACATCCGTGTTAGAAGGGTGAAGAGGATTATTATTTTGTCTTGTAGATGTTTCCGTCACTTCGAGATTTTTCTATCATTATTTTAGCGTTAAAAACAAAAAGATATGTAGCTTATTTTTGAAATAACATAAACAAATCACATCTCTCTTATTCATCGTGAAGTAAAACGTTGGCATATAGCTCTTCTGAGTTCGTGTCGTTAATTCTAACAACTGAAGTTACTCCAACTTTCACTGGATTTGGAAATGATCAATTAGTGGGAAAGCCTTAGTTGGCAATGCCTTTGGGCTTAACACTGATAATTTGATACTCCATGATAGTGGTTCTAGAGATTAGAATCTTAAAATCCTTAGTTATATTGGAATCGAAGATTTTGAACTTATCATATCTATATAGATTTTATATATAATAGATAAACAACTATAATTAATGTTATGTGCTTAATGTCCCTGGTGTTTTGGGAAAGTAGGCCTACTTATAGCATATGATCCCCGACATTGAGGTCAAAGGATGAACTGATACATGTATTATTAAACATTAAATAATATTTTCCCAATATGTGACAAATGAAACTTATGACAATGGTAATATATTTTTCTTACGGTTAATATCTGGAATCCAATCAGCATCATTATAAATAAATAAGCGTTTAAAAATCTCCTACCACACACCATCCCCCAAAATTACTGTATATTGGACAATAGCCTTAAGATTTTCCTATCGCAATATTTTCGCATATTTGGATAATATATTAATAGTTTTTGGGGAAAAATTCGGTAGCTACCATTGTTTTTGGAGGTAATGCCAGGAGTTCGAAACCCGGTAGTAATGGTCCTTCCGGTGATTTAGAAAAATTCAACGAATCTCTGGCTTACAATGCATACGCACGTAGTAGTTAGTTTATTATTTATATTGTGATGCCTAATAATCCCATTTTTTTTGGGAAAGGCTTAGCTTAGTACTTCAAATTTTTAGAAGGAAATAAATTATCATTAGTATGCATATAGCTCAAATGGGTAGAAAGATGTGGGGCAGATAAAAAAAAGATTTCCTCTTTAGTGAAACGTGTTTATAAATAAATAAAATATTGGTTAAAGACATAAACAAAATTAAAACAATGTTCTTGAGGAACCCATCTGGGAAAGCGGTCTCTCACATTATTGTAGTTATTATTATTATTATTATTATTATTATCATTATCATTAGCACCGCGTCTTACTACCCGTTCGGGTTGTACGCACTTACGCTAATGTGTAATGGTAGGGTGAGTGTGAGATGAAATGAGTCTTGTCAGAGGTGAAGGAAGGGTTTGGTAATCAGATAAATTTATGCCGGGGCCGGGGATTGAACCCCGGCCGCCAGCATATAAGTCTGACACCTTACCTCTAGACCACCAGGTCACCTACTATTGTAGTTAAACACGGTAGTCGTAAGTTATATAAGTTACATTTTAGGCAGAGCTGTAAGTTATGGTCGTAATTTGATAAAACTAGTTTTATAAAAGGAATTTGTGGGAAGCAGCCCTTAGAATTGAACAACTAGTAAATTAGATGTAAATGGTGCAAATCCTACGAACAGTAGATGTGTAGATTTTATCTTGTTTATTTTCTGTTGTGTCCTTTCGAGTAAGTTTTTTTGTAACCGATAACACTTTGGAGACCAGCTGCTGTTAAGGGCTTTAAGAGAGAATATAAAATGTTTTTAGCAATGTATTTAGTAGCCATTTGCTTTGACTGAATGAATACACTTTTGTTTTAAAATGAGAGTTTTTTAGCGGCTTTTCTAATTTGCATTTAAATATAACAAATAATATAGCAATTGATATTGTAGTTATTTACCAGTAGAACCTCAATAATAAATTAAAGAAGATTTTATAACAATGAAAATTATGAATTGAATAGCCAAGCTACTGTATTAATTTTGTTAAGTACGGTTATAGCTGCATCTAAGTAAAATATTCTTTAAATTATAAAATTTCACCTGAACACGGGACCTTTCGCTTAGATGCGACCAAAACCATGTTTGGTATAAAAAAAATATAGTTTTTAACTTTTTTTAAAAAACATTTTAATGTTTTCTCTCGTTTTCATTCCTGAGCAAAGAAAAGTGTAACAACTTTAGCCCAGTTGAGTAATTTCTTATTTCAACATATTCCAAAAATAGACTATTAATTTATAGGACTATATTATTTAAACACTTGCTCTTGGTTGCCGTAAACAAAACCCAATAGCGTCGATTGGTAGTCAATCTTTATCTATTTTCCTCACCTCAAGTGGTTGGGCTCAGCATACCCCCAAATTCTCCCTCCACCCTCCATAAATATTATCTTAGAGGTCATGTTGGAGGGGGGAGGTAAAGGAGGGAGCTATAGTATATAATAAATGGTGCTACATGGGGGTGGGGGGTAAGAGTGGTTACATCAGAGAGTTACATTATACTTAAATTCTAATGTTGATAAATAATGTTCATGTTCATGTTTTCACCGTTATTAAACATAGGCCTTCTTATAGATAACTTCAGAATATGTAGTGTTGAAAAGGCAAGTTAAGTACTTCTTCTTGGTATTAATATTGAAATAATGACATTCACACTTGATGTGAGAATTTATGTAACACATCTTGGATAAATGTCTACTTGGTGTTAATTAGGAGGGGGGAGGTTTAAGGTAAGAAAAAAGCTTTACGTGGTTTCTGGATGAATAACCTCTTACGGCCTTGAGGCATTTGAAACAACCCATCTCGGTGGCCGCATGGCCTAAGGCGGTATTCTCTCATTATATTAGAGTGCCGATGATGGTGAGATTGAGGTTCGAATCTCGGTCGGGTGTACTAGAATTGTTTATCCAAAATGGTTTTCCACTCTCTGTCCACGCAAATGCAAGTAAATTCCTCTAAGTATAACCTTCCTAATCCTTAAAAATAATTAGCGTAATTATTACATATGTGTATAACCCGAATGGGTAGTAAGACGCAGCGCAAAAAAAAAAATGGAACTATCTATCATAAGTCACAGCTGCTACAGTAGCCTTATGGCTTCTTTGGTGCTGACTGACAGCTCACAGCTGACAGATAAAAGCTTTGAAAAGCTACCAGACCAAATTATGTATCCCTACACCGAACCACATGATCTGAAAAAACATGTGTTTAGCAGCTGTCACTTCTGACGGTCAAAATTTAGGTATTATACCTAAATGTTGACTGTCAGTAATCAGCTGTGAGCTGTCAGTCAGCACCAAAGAAGCCATGGGGCTACTGTATACCAAATTACTTGACGTAAGAATAAGTGAGAGTAAACTTGGTAACGTTTGCATCTGTCAGCTAATGTTCTTCCTACCGTGTTATTTCTTAGCAATTTAGTTTATAAAAGGAATTTATAGAATAACTCTCAAGTTACGGAGTTTCTAGAGTCGATACAACGAAAAAAGAAAGTGACTCTTGTTTGCATACAGGTTTATCCTGCTATTCAATTATTTACTATCTATATGACGTTTCACTGTTAAATTGCGATACAGGTTCTTATTGACAATTATCATCTCTTTCTACTTATTGGCTTCCCCGGTAGCGGTGTCCTTTTTAAACCAAAAGGAGTTGCCATTTTGTAGTTTAAAAATGACCATCATTATTTATAGGAAATAAGCATGCTATATCATATTACAATCACTGTTGCATCTAGTAAAAGCAATCTAAAATACTAAAAACATTTTAAATTAGTTAATTTTTTATTAATTATTTAAATAATATTATTTCTCAGTTTCATGAGTTTCCAAATGTATCACGTCATAAGTTTCATTTCAAATTTGAGGGAAAGCCAATATTTATATGGTGGTTGTTTTAATAGTCATGAAAAACCTTTTACACACCATAAGACACTCTGGGGGGAAGAAACCATCAATCTACAGTGGAGTTCGATAGGTATAAGGCGTTATACTCTAATTACACTTTGTCAGCGTTAATAATCAGGTACCCGCTTCGATGGCCGAATGTTACAAGGCGCTACTCTCTCAATATACTAGACTGGTGATGACGGGGATATCGTGGTTCGATACCAGTTGGGTGTATTGAGGGTGATTTTCCCTAAACGCTTTCACACAATCTCTCTCTCTCTCTCTCTCTCTCCACGTAAATGTGGGTACACATAATCTAAATTCAACCTTTCTCATATATATCCCATTAGCGTAATTATAACATAAGCGTGTAACCCAAATTGGTATAAAGACGTGGTGCTAAAAATATTAGCTAAAGGTTTGAATCCTGGCGGAATTAACTGGCATAAGTCCAACACCTTACAACATTTGGTAGCACATGTAGCAACTGAGATAGAGGTACCTAGCTCCATTCCCGGCATGATTAAAGATTTATTATTTGTTAATTGTTAGATGGAAGACTAATTGTTATTAGAAGTGTTAATAAAATACACCCAATAAAAAAAAATCTCTGAAATTGGTTTTACCAAGTGATGTTTTCATAGTTCCAGGCAAATATTGATATACTTACTCTTTAACAACTCTCCTCATTACTAAGGCATGTTTTTAATTAAATTTAATACTTATAAGTTGCTTATAGCCAATACACACACAGGTGCCAGATATCGCGCTAAGTGTAAATATATGTATATGTATATATATAGTCCTGCTGAAATTAGCACTAATTAATCCCCCTCTCCCCCCAATACTTATAACAGTTGAAAATGTGAGCTTAGTCCTCTCGGAAAGGTAAAATGCAGCTGTAAGTGAAACTACCTTAGAAGCCTGTCTACAGTAGCCCCATGGCTTCTTTGGTGCTGACTGACAGCTCACAGCTGACTTCTGACAGTCATAATTTAGGTATATACCTAAAGTTTGATTGTCGGAAGGGACAGCTGCTAGACACATGTTTTTGCAGATCATCTGGTTCAGCGTAGGGATACGTAATTTGTTCTGGTAACTTTTCAAAGCTGTCAGTCAGCACCAAAGAAGCCATGGGGCTACTGTACCAATCGTGAACTATTAGTACGGTGCATCGGTCATTATTATGGTTCATGCCTAGATGATGTTTGGGGCTTCTTTTTTTTCCCGCCACATCTTACTACCCATTTGGGTCATACGTTTGTTTAGTGATTTAATTATAATTTTTATCAATCATAAAACTAAGATCTTAAACAATTTGTTTTGGTATTATAATCAATCTAATAAGTTGTGTATGTGCTAGGTAATTATTTAAAAAAAATCATTTGAATTCCTATAGTCGGTGAAAAACTTTGTTTTAACTGACTTGTGAAACTCTTCTTCAGTTCTACCCCAACCCACTAAACGCAGGTGATTTTCTGTTGTGTATATTTAAAGCGGGCTTAATATAATAATAATAATAATAATAATAATAATAATACACCATTATTTACACAAACCAAACTTCAAATGTGTTGCCATAAAGTGTATAAACTGTGTATAGCAAGTTTATAATATAAAAATTGTCAATCTGTCTCAAGAGGATACAATCTGGCAACTGCGCGCGCCATAAAGACCTGTTATACAGTTCAAGAGAGGAACGGCCTTTAGGCACTAAAACTGGGTATGTAGTTCCATGTATAGTTTATCAGGGAAAGAAAGTCTGCAAATTGTGTTTTTTAATGCTGTGTGTGTTAGTTGTGTGAGGGGTGGTTCTGCTATCAAGTAAATATATTGACACAAGGGATGTGCAATATTATCGGGCGTATTGCTCCTCTTAAGTTGTTTTGTAAGTCATGTGCTGACATCATTCATGTATTATTTTTATACAAGTTCGTCCTACCATCCAATTATTAACTATATAGGGGATAGGGCTGGATGTTAATTATGTATGTTAGGTACGATGTACTTGGTTAAGTTAGTTTGTAAGTTTTATGCTGATATAATCTGTGTATCATTCTTATAAAGGATCGTCCTGAAAACCAACTTGTTTACATTTAAGTGCAAAGGTTGGGTATGAAACATTAGGCATGATGTTTTGATAGTTTAAAAATATATTTTAGTACTGTCTTGAGCCACTGTTAAATTCTTGATGTTTGACAATAACTAGGCTAGGATTAAAAACACGAGATTTTTGAATAAAAATGAGTGGATTAGTGTTTTACAACTTGGATGAGTCACACCAAGCCTTTTCAAGGCTGATGAAGACATAAAGATCTCCATAAATTGACAATTTTACTTTATTTATTTTTCGAATATTTATAAACTTTTTTAAACATATAATATTTTATATTTTCGTAAAATGTTACATGCCTTAGTAACTTTTTAAACTTTATAAACATTTCAATCAAGCTTGACTATTTATTCTTTTTATTATTGACGGAAGATCTATGTTTATGATTTTAACTGTAAATTATTCTATTGTTTCAATATATATATTTATTATTCAATGACATTCATTTTAATTACTATAACGCGTATAACCCGAACGGGCAGTAAGACGCAGTGCTAAATAATAGTAAAATAAAATACTATAAGATTTGTGTTTTTAATTCTAATTATTGTCAAACATCAAGAATGAAGTCTTAAGTTACGTTAGTTTTTAAATCGTGTGTGGGTGTTTCATGCGTGTCTAGAAATGATGCGTTGAAATAATCATTAATAATAATAATTATTATTTCAATTTCATTTATTATAGTGCTGACCAACAGTCGTGAGATCTAAGCAGGCCAGCAATGAAAAGTACACAAGTATCATACACACAGATATACAATAAATAAATAAATAAAAAACAGCTAAATAATTATACATACAGATTAATAATTAAAAAATAATAATAATAAACGTCTATGTCATCTTATTAGACACTTGAGTTTCCACAGCTGTCTTCCATGGCAGAAGCTTACGTCAGTTACGTGTTGATAAAAGAGAGATTCTCCCAGATATTTATTTACTCCAAGTAGAAACTGTGCTATAAACGGGGGAGGGGTGAAGCGGGACTAAAATAACTTTAAAACCTAGCTTTGTGTGAGTCGTTATCTTTCACTCACCCTCGATAAGAGTTTTTTAGTCACCGCCTCTTCTGTGTTTGTCTGGATAGTGTATTTACTAGCGTGAGAGTGTGTGGCTGACGCGTGTTGTCTGCATTGGTTGCCTGGAAACGGATTAACTTACTGTTAACTCCTAATATTTAAAGACACAAATCAATGATTATGGATTTCTAATACTTAGAACGGGTGAGTTGATGTTTTTATTATTTCTAACATCTAGAACGCGTTAGTGAGATGATATTTTTGTGTTTCAATGCGTAAAATTATGTTTTATTGAATTATATTCTCTAATTTTATTAGAAATTACTAAATATGTCAATACATATTACCTTAGCTTTGAAAATTATTTAAGCTGCATCAAGAGTAGAGCAGAACAACGAACACGAACATCTTCACAAACATGTTCGTTGTTCGGTTCACTGTGACCGAGTGTCCAGACTTAAACAGAACATGTTTGCGAACACGTTCGCAACATGTTCCCAAAGTTGTTTAGTTTTTAAAATTATTTTTACTAATGAATAAAATCGATATTAAATTAACCAACTGGAGGGAAAGATTGCTCATGTGTGTTATTATTATTATTATTATTATTATTATTATTATTATTAGCACCGCGTCTTACTACCCGTTCGGGCTATACGCACTTACACTAATGTGTAATGGTAGGGTGATTGTGAAATAAAATGAAGGACCTACAGTTTAACGTGGAATCCGAACCACGGTGGAGGCCTGGCATTCCTCACATTCACAAGATGTCTTGTCAGAGGTGAAGGAAGGGTTATGTGTGTGTTTAATGTGATATATTAAACCATAAAAAATTGGATTATTTTACTTAAGTAGAGATAGTTGCAAATAACTTTTAAGTATTGACTTTATTTATCTTAATTTCACAAACAATGTTTCCTATTCGATAAACAAACAAAACAAAATAATAATAATGTTTCTGGAAATAGAAATTGGGGGACAATCAGTCTATTAAGTCGTTTTAGTAAAACGACGAATGCCGACTGAGAAATTAGCAACAGGCAAAAAAGGTGCAACATCATTAACAGAAACTCAGGTAAAATGAAGCCTTAGCCCTCCACCTACCCGCCTCGGTGGCCGCAAAATCTAAAGCGTTACTCTAGTGTTAGACTAGACTGCCGAGGACGGGGAAATCAAAGTTTGATCCCAGTCGGGTGTAATGAAGGGGTTTTTCCTAAATGTTTTCCCACGCCCTCCACGCAAATGTGGTGCCCTTCCTCTAAATTACAACTATCTCACTCCTAGCCCATTAGTGTAATTAGTACATAGGCACATAACCTGAACGGGTAGTAAGACGCAATACACACAAAAAAGTCCTCCCCTAGTTTTCACTAAGTACTTTGAGCATATTTTCCTTACTGAGCTCAAGCATATATTATTTAATCTACAAACAATATGTTATATATGTATATAACAAATCGTTTGTATATAATTTCTTAACTTTTCTTGTACCGATGTTATAGTTTTTTCTTTCTTTTTTTCCTTTCCAAGGGTGGCTAGCAAACTTTCTATTTTTTTCCCTGCACTCGTTTGCATCCCTGTCCATCACGGCCCCAATCTCCTTCACGCATCCTGTTTTTCTATTTGACTATATGGAGTTTTGGATCCTTAATATTCCAGATTACCTCGTGTGGCTTATGGAGCTTTATGAGCTTCACTTGATCTTCTTTTGAACATTCCATTTTTATAAAATATGCTAAAATAAAAAAGGTTATTATTTTTATTACTACTAGCGATGTTTTTTTCATTTTGCCTTTCAGTTAACTATCCTTAATTTTAGGGTTAGATATCTAATTCCAAAAACTCCTCGGGGCAACCTTATTAAAACCCTAAATAACAAGTTTAAACCCGAGTAATAAAATAGTTTAGACTCTAGTCCGAGGTACAGGCAGACAGACAGACAAACGGAAATTCAAAAATCACTTTTCCGGATTCGGGGGGTTATGAAACGACGAAATTCATCAATATCTCGAGTAGGATGGTTTTGACTCCCGGTTTTATATTTTATAATTTTATTTTTAAAGAATTAAAGTCCTCATTTATATATTTGAACCATTAAAAAATATCGATATTGGGTCTACAAGGTTCAAAACTTCGTATTAAAATTTCTACTTCCGGTTAAAATTTACGACATTTTATTAGAGGTTGTACATCTAATTTTTATCGCATTGCTATTAAATTCTTCATTTATAAATTTTGACCAATAAAATAGATAAATATTGAATATAAAATGATAGAGATAGATCATTGTTGTACAAACATTTCCCCTAAGAGGTTAACGGGAAAAAAATCTACTTTTTGAGAGACTTGTTTTATAGCTTACTCTATGGCGTTAGAGAATTATTTATTGCGTTAAACTTGGGTAGTATCTATGGAAAACTAAAGGTCACAAAATTGTATCAATTTATTTGCCAATATCTAAGAAACTATTGGTTTTATAAAAATATATTTTACATAAAAGTTTCTTAGATCTAATAATACTACAATTTTGCAATGATAAGTTATTTATTATCTCAAATATTTGCGGAGATATGGAAATTTCCGCTTCTGTAAAGTATCATAAAAGTCATTTTCATGGGAAAATGAAAATATTCATTTTATTTATAATCTTAATCAACTCCAAAGTACGAATTTTAATCGAAATCGTTACATCCAATTTTGAGAAAACTAATTTTTTCTCTCTTTTTCGATTTTTATTAAAGTACTCCTAATTCTAGGGTTAAACAGCCACACCGACAGATGGAAAAATGCAAAAAAACACTTTTTATGGTCCGGAGGATTATGAGACGTCTACATCCATCAACATTTCGGGTTAGATTTTTTTTTACGGTCGCAATATTTTACCTTTGGTTTTCGAAAAGTTAAATATATATATATATATATATATATTTGTGTATATCGTGAAAGTTATTAATTTTATAAATATATGTTTCAGCTAAAAAAACTTGTATTATAAATAGACCTACATATTTGCAATGATAAGTAATTTCATATCTAAAATAGTTACGAAAATATTATGTAAACTAAGAATTTATGCACCAGACCGGAACCCTTGAAGTCATTTTGCTGAAATATTGAGAGTAGCCATTTTGTCTACACTAATATTATAAAGAGGAAAGATTTAATTTTTTGTTTTTTGTTTGTAATGGATAAACTCAAAAACTACTGGACCTATTTTAAAACTTCTTTCACCAATATAAAGCTACATTATCAGCGAGTAACATAGGCTATATATTATTTTGAAAATTTAATTTATTCCTCATAAAAATGTCGATAGTCACTCATATTTTATGGTAGAGTCTATGATGATTCTTCAATGTGTGTGTTGAAAATAATAATGCGGAGGGGTGAGGGGAATGGGGAAGGGTATATTTTGAAATATTTATGTATGTTTTGAAATGAAATTTAATCAAAATTGTCAGAGGCAATTTTGAGAAAATATAACTTTTCTCTTTTCGCCCTTCAGTAAACTACTCTTTAGCGTTAGATATCCAATTCCAAAAACCCATCGGGGCAACCCTATGAAAACCCTAGGTACTAAGTTTTAGCCCAATCGGTTAAATAGTTTAGGCTCTAGTTCAAGGTACAGACAAACAGAAATTCAAAAACCACCTTTTTTTGATTCGGGGAGAAGGAGTGGGTTCATTAAATCTCGACATTCATCAAAATTTCGACTAGGTTTCTTTTTTACCAGTTTTATCTTTCAGACGTGTCGCTCTGGTCACTCGCACTCTCCAGTCTGGACACCTCTCATTACAACCAATGTGTTCTATTTTATTTTTTAGTTGCTCACACGCTCGCTCGCCCAGTTTGGTCGTACACTTAGGAGGGGTGCGACAGAAAAGTGACATAAATGCAAGAGGGGCTTTGGCTCTAATCTTTGTGCGCATAGTTCACCATGCCTGTGTTCTTTCGTTGGTTCCTTTCTTGCCCTCACGCAGCTATTCACTTTCAACCGCCTTTTCTTTTATAGTTATTTATTAGTTATTTATTATAATTATAAGGCAACCCGCATCGCTGACACGTGGACTAAATGTCAAGCTCATCTAGTCTAGTCTACCAATGACAGGATCTACTAGGATTTGAATACCGACTGGGTCTGTTGAAGGTGTTTGTCCCTAATGTAGATGAGCCATCAGCCAGCTAACTTACAGCACGTGGGTCTACAACCTTTCCAAGCATAGCATGTCCTTCATATTCAGCATTGACTACTTAGCTAGACTTATCCATAGTGACGGGCTTGTGGCCGGCCATCTACTACAATCTCTAGCCGCTTAAAATAATATTTGTTGCACTAAAGTATTTTAAAAATAAACACACCAAACGTGTCCAAAGATATAAAGAAATCCGTAAGCAAACACAATTATGTTCTTTTTCCGCACCGTGTCTTACTAACCATTCTGCTTGTACGCTTATGAACTAATTACGCTAGGGGTTCTAGGGATTAGGAAGGTTATATTAAAGGAAGTGTATCCACACTTACGTAGAAGGAGAGTGGTAAACCATTTTGTAAAAAAAAAAACATCACTGCACCTAACCGAGATTCGATCCTTAATCTCCTGGTCATTATCAGACCAGTCTACTGCGAGAGTAGCATGTTTTACCATGTGACCACCGAAAATCATCACAATTATGTTAATACATGCGGTCTATCACCGGACGTCCCGTGCTCGGATCCTGTGCGGCTCAATAAACACCTTGATCTTTCTCGATACGCGTGTGTTATTTATTTGGGGGTGATAGATTATACTGTCTTGTATTCGGGCACCAAGATAAGTACGTACCTCACCTACAGAAATGAACATTAATATTCAATTTATTAATTTAGTCGATTTATTAAAACGGTTAATTGTTGTTAACATAATAGGAATCACTTTTACCATGATATTGTTTACGATAAAAACCGAGTTGGTGTGTCTGTCATACATCCATCTTTAGAGACTGCTAAAACGTGAGTAGTTCTTAATTAACCTCCATAATTCTTAACCGCGACAACGCTAGTTGGAGTAAATAACGCGTATCCTTTCCTGCTTGCCTTGCGGGATTCGATTCCAACCCCCCGGGTCTCCAGGAAGGTTTTACCCAGTACCACTCTTAGCAGACGCGGGGCCCTGGGCAAACTTCATTTGGAGAGCCCCCAGTTATCTGCCTCCCTCCAATCATTCCCTCCAAACATATTAGAAAAAATAAATTTAGTTTAATGTTATTACCGTAGTTTGTATCACCTAAATACCCATTTTCAGCCGTATAAGGTATCAGCGAAATGCCCTAAAAGGTAAATACTGTATACTGGGTAGCAAAAAAGTCCCAAAAGCGAATATAGGTGCATCTAAGAGTATTTTTTGTGCTAAATTCAAATCTATTTTTAGATATTTTTTATTATGTATTAATTTTGAGTAATACCCATTTAAATTTTACACTGTTACGTTTATCAAAATACAGACATAATAAAGGGCTTATCTCACCTAAAAGTTAGAAGTGTAGGATTTTCTGCTGTATTTTGCTTCTGGAACATCCCTCTTAAGGATCAACAATATTCAGCAAGCATATTTGGACTAATCTTGCCTTGGTAGCTTTTTCCATTCCGGAAATATCTTGATGAAACCATTCACCATGTTTGTCTCTGAGTGCTCCAAGATTTTCTGTGAAGAAATCCAGGTGCGAATCTAAGAAATGTATTTTCAAAGAGCGTATAACCCGAACGGGTAGTAAGACGTGGTGCTAAATATTATTATTATTTTCAAAGACATGTTACATCCCATGATCTTGTAAGAATTTAACAAATCATTCCTTATTTCTTTGCAGTTGTCTGCCTTGTGTTTCCATAAAAAGTTCCATCAATTATTATTATTATTATTATTATTAGCACCGCGTCTTACTACCCGTTCGGGTTATACGCACTTACGCTAATGTGTAATGGTAGGGTGATTGTGAGATGAAATGGAGGACCTACAGTATAACGTGGAATCCGAACCACGGTGGAGGCCTGGCATTCCCCACATTCCCAAGATGTATTGTCAGAGGTGAAGGAAGGGTTTAGTAATCAGATAAATCCATGCCGGGACCGGGGATTGAACCTCGGCCGCCAGCACAGAAGTCTGTCCAGCAAATACTGTTGAAAGAATCCCACCCAGCCTTTTCAACCTGGTTTAACTGACCATTGAAGCTCTCATCTTTAATCAATTCTCTTATTTGAGGTCCTACAACGATCCCCTCTTTGATCTTTGCATCACTGATCTTTGGAAAATTTTGTTTTAAGTATGTAGATTCAATTCCACTTCGATCCATTTCTTTAACAAAGTTTTTCATAAGACCAAGCTTTATATAGAGTAGAGGTAAATACACTTTTTTCAGATCAACAAGTGGTGTATTGACAACATTCTTATTCCATGGTTTTAGTGACGTACGCTTTGGCCACTGATTCTGGGTGTGGTGATTTTATGGGCCTCTCACAAAGTCACTCACAAAGAAAACAGCAGTACTGCGTGAAACTAAGTTGTAGTCCAAGTAAAAGAGCAATGAATTTCAAGTCACCACAGAGATTCCATTTGTATTCATCATACTTAATTTTTTACCAAAGGAGTTTCATGCTCAAGTATGTTTCTTTCATATTGGCAGCATGAGCTAGTGTCACTGATGGAAACTTATTTCTATTGTGGAGAAGCACAACTTTCGAACTAGCTTTAGAAGACTCAAAAGATAAACGCCACTTCTTTGTTTTGTACTCGTGATCAAGTGCTTTCCTAACAGAATAAATACCATTACAAAAAACAAACCGATTTTCAAGTGAAAATAAATAATTAAAGTCACTATGACTATCTCTAAAAACACAAACTTTTGTTTCTTTGTGGAGGATATTACAGCCTTTCAATCTGGATCCTAAAAGTTCTACTTGCCTTTTAGATAGATTCAAATCTCGGACAAGGTCATTGAGGTCTCCTTGAGTAAGTAAATGTGGTTCAGAATATGAACAGGAAGCATCAAATGTGGGATCAAACTTTACATCATCATCACCATGCTATAAACACACCTCTTCTTCTTGTCCATCATCATTAAGTATGACATTTTCTGGAGGTTTTGGCAATTCTTCAGTATGAGACACAGGCCTTATGGCAGATGATAAATCAGGATATGTCACGGTGTGTTTTGATTTAGAATTGATGCCTGAAATGTTTATGAGACAAAAGTAACCATCTGTATAGTGATCTTTTGGTTCCCGCTAAATCATTTGAACCCCAAAAGTCATGTGCCGATAACCCTTTACCAGCTCGTGAGGAATCTGACACAAGTGACACAACAAAAATGTGGAGCCCAATTTTTAACTTGGTCACCAATATTGCAACCAAAATAAAGCTTATAGCCCTTCTTAATGAGCGGAGTAAAACTACGTTTGCTATTTTTAAATGTTACCTCACCACAAATGTAGCAAAAAGAGTCCGGATAGTTAACACAATTTCTAGGCATTGTAATACTTGGTGTTCTATACACTATAAAATATATACTACGCTACATAAACACTATAAAAATATATACACTGAATTGCATTACTAGCAACTTATGACAGATAAACACACATCATTAGATGTTCACGGAACGAACTCTGACCAACAACCTGCCAGGAGTGCTGACTGAGACAGTAAGGAAACAAAAGTCTGATTCATCATGTCCAAAGTTTGTCATATGTCACATTACTCGTAAGGTTGAAAAGAAGGGGGGTTTGGAGGTTTTTTCACAAAGCAGGGAGTCTGTTATGCCAACTTAACTGCGATTGCTAGCCACTTCGCCAACTTCACTGGAGAGAGAGATTACTTACACACTGTATAGTCTTAAAGAGGGTGTAACTTTAAAATTATGGCGATAGAACAATTCTGAGACAATTTTTGAAATTAGCAGAAAAAATAAGTATAGATCACTCTTGAGTTTCCTTGGGACAAAATCTTTGTTGATCAGTGTAATCAATTAATGTTAGAAGCCGTTTTCTTATACAATGGGCTAATTTCTCCCCAACCCTTCTTTAGATTTTTTTCACTAACGAAATTGATCTGTATAAAGGTACAAAGAACAACTGTGCCAAGTTTGAATTAAATCAGTTGATGTGTTAAAAAGTTATAGTGAGACATATCCACCACAGACAGACAAATGCAAATCAGTAAAGTTAAAACGGGTAACGTGCTTTACTCTTTCAATAAACGAAACCACATGATTCTGTTTTTGTTTGTTTTTATACTCTGACAATATATCCTAGGTCACCTATACAGTTCTTAACTTTAAACTACTATTTAAAACCTTCTCACACTTAATTTATATTTATTTAAGATGTATATTTAGCATGGTTCCTAAGTTTATTTTGCTAATTTAAAACCATTACACGTTTATTATTATTATTATTATTATTATTATTAAGAATGCGCAAGCAAACATTTTCCACCCCAACTTTTTTCTCCCTCTGTCACCTAAACAAGTGCAGGCCACCTGCGTGGCTGCTCCATTTGCACACCCCTAAGAATAGTCCTGCCCTTCACCAATAGCTAGTTAGCTCTGTATGACTTTTCTTTTCTGAAAAATCAGGAGCTACACTTTCACTTCTAAATAACTAGCATAATCCGGTGGATTGGGTGAGTTTTTATCAAGGCCAGTTCTTTCACAGGGTTTGTTTTTGTATGCCAGAGCAATAAACAACCACCACTGGAACAGTTAGTGTTTCTGTGAACGGCAATTTATTCTTATCTTGGGTTGTAAAAAAATGTGAGGGCTGACATATCTTATATTAGGAACGATAATTCTACAAGCCTGAAAATGTTACTAGAAATATATCACTCTGCACATAATTTCAAAAATAATAAGGCTATACATATACTCGTAATGTTGAGGACTTACATTGATCAATTCAATTCAATTTTATTTTTTGTTTTTTATTTTCCCTCACCACATCTTACTATCCGTCTGGGCTATACGCATTTTATTATTCTAATTAGATAAGGACAAGGAAGGTAACATTTTGAGTAACTATACCTTCATTTATGTGAAGGTCGGTTGAAAACTGTTTAATGTTTTGTTTACGATCTTACACACTAACACCTGTAAATTCCTGGGTTGTGTCTGAATAGGCCAAGTTCTAATACCGTACCCGGTGTCGGCAACTCAGTATTTTGTGAGGCTCATTTCTCGTGATAGCTTTTAATTTCAAAAAGCTTAAAACCACCATTTTGAAAATAGCACACCGTGAGCTACAAGAATATGTAATAAAAAATAGGGAGTTTCATTTAATAAAGTAGGTGACCTGGCGGTCTAGGGGTAAGGTGTCAGACTTCTGTGCTGGCGGCCGGGGTTCAATCCTCGGTCCCGGCATAGATTTATCTGATTACCAAACTCTTCCTTCACCTCTGACAAGACATCTTGTGAATGTGGGGAAAGCCAGGCCTCCATCGTGGTTCGGGTTCCACGTTAAACTGTAGGTCCTCCATTTCATCTCACAATCACCCTACCATTACACATTAGCGTAAGTGCGTATAGCCCGAACGGGTAGTAAGACGCGGTGCTAATAATAATAATAATAATTATAATAATAATAATAACATTTAATAAAAATCAAAGTGACATTAACGTTACCTTAGAAACGCCAGCCACCCAAGGTCATACCAGCCTTAATTCCTTACTTTCCCCTCAGAAACTTTTGTTTAAGACTTCTTTTTTTTCTACAATATGTTGTTTTCGAGATATTTTGGTGGAAACTTTTCAAATGAACATTCGGTATATATTCTTAAAAGAGTACTGCTGGTAACCCTAATGAGTTGTGAAGCCATTTGTTTTGTTTACTGTTTTCATCCAGTATGTCATGAAGCAAATTGAATGAAATATTCAAATCAAACTAAGTTTTTTAGCACCGTATTTTATATTCTGTTAAGGTTATAGGCATTTGTAGACTAATTAAACTAGTGAGTTAGGTATTAGAAAGGTTGAATTTAGAGGAAGTGTACCCGCATTTGCGCGAACCGAAAGAGGAACACTTTATAAAGAACCACCCTCAGTACACGTGGCCAGGATTATAGCCCCTCCCTGTCATCGGTAGTCCAGTCTATTTCAAGAGAGACGCCTTAGACCATGTGGCCACCGAAGCGGGTGACGTTTGCTTAGATCCTTCTGAATCATCAAGAGTAATTTCATTATTTTGCCATTTCTAAACACAAGTTTAAGATTATCACTAGTAAGTGCGTTATTAACTTTAACTCGAACATGTAAAACAATATTAAACTTTAATTTATAAATATCCCTAGTTGATGATATTTTTTAAATTCCTGGTTGAAATCTTACGTCAAAACTCCAGACACTTCAGATTTTGCTCAGGGCTGTTGGCCATGGGCTCTCGTTTTTATGAGGCACGGACTGTAAAATGTTAAAATTGTTACATTCTCCATTGTTGTGGTGGTGTTGGATGGGGAGCGTTGTTAAGAGAATAAAACCACCGAAAAATATTAAATAAATAAATAAAAATATCCAATAAACTCATGATATTTTGAAATTTTGTCACTCTTTCAGAGTTTTTCTTTCGATGTACTTTTTTTTTCTATCTACAGTATTACACGTAGAGCTTCTGAAGTCTGATTATTTTTTCTGACAAGTGAAGGCACTCTTAAGGGTGCTACTACTAAGAGAAAATATCCTCAAACATTTCTAATCAGGATAGCAGTTCTGAAACATTAACACCTCTAAAAAATGTATACTCAACTCAATGTATGTTATGGTGTTATGGATCTGTTAAGATATTTGTTAATCTGTTCAAGAAAGGAGAGATATATCTTTCTAATTTTAGAACTGACACATTTTGGGTGAAATATCGTCGAAAGTGAGATAATTTCACCGTTTCGTTAGTTTTTAGAATCAAATAACTAAAAGTTTTAGATATTTAATCCAGTAGGGACATGCTGATATATTGAACCTCTATTTGGGAGTGAATCCTATTTTAAATTAACAAAACACTTCTTAAATAATGCGAGATTTCTGGACGTTTGCAATGCGTCTAAGCGCTCCTGTAGGTGGTAATCTCACAAACTAGTTTTCTCGAACCTGATCATTTATTGCATCCACATGAACTGTATAAGTTTTCAGTTGATTTCATGAAGATCGGTGTTTCAGCTTATTTTGTTACTGCCAACATTTGATTGTTGGAGGAAAAGGACGAAGCCAAAGGAACTCATAATTCAACTATTTCAATTTAAGATCCTTGTATATCATAGGATTTTGTCAATTCAGGTAAAAGACAAATTTGTTTTTGGAATACTCTCGCTTTTAATTTTTACTTTTGTCAATTTCAAACTAAGCTTAATTTTTTATTTCGTTTGTACTTAAAAGTGTGGTTTAGTTTTAACTATACATATGATAATAACCGTAATTACATATTAAAGTAGCCATAAAGACGAGTTGATAACAGCATGAAATACAAGTGAAAAATTCCTTCTGTGACTAAATTTTCTTTGCCGGGGAGGCAAGAAATTCTCGCCCGAACATTTGCTTTCGCCTTTTCTGACACCTTAGTCATTTTTCAACTCCACTGCACTGTTGTTTTATTTTAATCTTATCTTCTTTCGTGAACTACGGGACTATTGTATTAATGACAAGTTCATGGGTAGTGTAGAGGGGACTGCCAAAATAAAGTAGTCGGATACTTAAAACCCTCGATAACAATATTTGTATATACTAATAGGATCTACGTAAAATATCATGGTCTGCGTTTATAGATAGTTGTCTAACAATAATTCCAATAATCCTACTCAGTGGTTTTCCGATGACGGGAATTTAAGAGGTTTGAATCCCAGCTGGGTGTGCTGAGGAGAAGGTTTTCTAAATGGTTTCCCACTGTTCCTCTCCACCCATGTGAGTACGTTTACCTCTAAAATGTTATCCTTTATCATCTCCACCCCACCCCCACCCGCCCCCCATTGGCATAGTTAATTTATATGCGCATCCAACTCGAACGGGTGGTTTAGGGTTGTGGGAGCACCAACACAATATTAATAATATAAAATAAGAGTTATTTTGCCAATGTTGATAGCAAATATTATTCTGTATTCGTTCTTTTTAGCTTACCATCTTTCATCAATAATAGTGAATTGATTCGTTCGTATCTGATGAAGTTGATGGAGATAGTGTATGTTTCTCAGTGAATGTTAAATAGTTCCTACATGTACGGATTAAGTCTTTAACTAGAGAGAACGAGGGTCCAAGCTGTCCTAATTGAACACATTCAATTTTAAGTAAAGGTTCAGATTGAAAGTAAAGTGGTAAATTATAACAGCCCGAACAGCTAAAGATGCTAGAAGCTCTAGGGGCTTACTACAGCGACACCATACTTTAATATAAGCCATCATGTTTTGTTTGCGTTCATAGTAATATGATATTAAACAAAAATTTGAATAATGTAAAATAGTAAAAATAAATATTATTTGTATCAAGATACACTTTTTTACTGTTTAAAAAAATTCTACAAAAAATAATCCATCTTGAAGTGGGCATTTCACTACTTTCTATTTTCTTATTTAATACATATTTTCATTACGCAGGTAGTTATAAATATACTCTAATCTTAGAAGTTGGTATGAGGATGATAGTTAAGTAAAAGGGCGTCAACAGCAGCATGGTGAGAAGATGGGGAAACCACAGTGATCATATATAAACTTTGGAAACACAAACCATGGAACTACAAAATCATTCTGGTACAAATAAGAACTAAATATTGGAATAGGTTTAGGAATGTGTACTGTTAGTATCCTGACAACTTAAAACACGTTAGAATCTTGCCTGCGGTCAGGCATAATCCCCCTTAAATAGTGTCGTCATTGCTTAAGGCATGAGATTGACACGTTTGATATAGACGAAATGATTGATTATATGTAAACTACTAGAAAAGTGCGTTTAAATTACATTGATCTTGACTCTAAAACGATCTAGTACAGCACTAGTTGCTAGATTTTCCAAGAAAAGGGGATAAGACCAAAACCAAGATTTTACAGAAGAGCTAAAGATGTAATTGTTCTTTAAAAATTTGATTCTAAACTCAAGTTGTTGAAAATGTGTGGACTAAATTATAAAGGTTATTTTTGGACTTTTGTGAATAAAATGCCCATATCATTATTATTTAATTTACAAAACCTATATACAATGTACATTACAAATACAGGTATGCAAATGGACAATGTGCATGCTGCTCTATAAAGATGAGGCCGTATTAATGGCCGAGTATAAAAGTGACTTGCAGTGTGCATTAAATCGTTTGAATGTGTCAACAGGCAGAATGGATCTACGTATGTCTCCAAAACTAAGATGATAACCTAGTATAAATGGAAAACTGTTAGAACAAGTGAATGATTTTGTGTATCTTGACAGAATATTCTGTGAACGTGAAAGTATGGATGGTGAAATTGACATACGGGTGAATGCCTCTCAGAGAATTATTTGATGTAAGCCTATGTGGACTAATGCAAAGAATGAAGTAGTATTGAAAGATGCAAAGACGGAAATATTTAAAGTGTGTTAGCTCCAACTTTGTTTTATGGATGTGAAGCGTCGGTTTTCACTAGAAACACAAGAGTAAGATAAATGCAGTTGGAATGAGATATCTTAAGAAAGTATGTGAAAAAACTCGTATGGACAGAGTCAGTAATAAATGGATGCTGAAGAAGTGTGGTTTGAAAGGGAATCCAATAGGTCAATGTGAAAGAGGTTTTTTACGTTGGTTTAGGCATGTTGAGAGGAGGCGTGTGTGTCGGGGGATGAAGCAAATTTATCATGGAACTGTGTGTGGATCAAAGGGAGGAGGTAGGCCATGTAAAACGTGGTTAAATTTCTTAGACGAATGTATGAAAAAGAGAAACAAAAGAATTTTAAGAATAAAAGAGTTTGGATATTGTTGAAGCGAAGGGAGTATGCAAGGAAAGATAAGTGTGGAGAAAGTTAGTGAGGATGGATTAAGTAGGCATACGTTTTTTTATAGCTATATGCACTGTTTCTTTACCACCCCCTAAGGGAATGGCGTGATCAGGTGTGAATATAGATGTATGTGTACTTTAATAAAATAACTAAATCTGTAATATAACTAAATTTTTACATCACACTCATGTACTTAATTTAAGGGCATTGGTACCACTCAAATAATCGTCAAACATCAGATTCGATTTTAAGTCGAAAAATTATAAAGGCTATTGTCTACTGACCCTATCCCACTTATTTAAAAAAAATGAAGGACCATTGTGCTTTAAGTATTTAGATCAATTGACCTAAGGGCCGTCTTGAAGAAAGTTTCTGTGTTGCTGGTTCCTGTGAGACTCATCTTAACCGAAAAGTGTTTCTTATGATGCTACTGACAGTTATTGGTAGGTTTTAGAGCTTGAACTTCTTAGTGTTGCTGTAGTTTACTTTTATGTAGACAGAAGCAGATAAACATTCTTACCTCCAACACTTGTTCAAGATAAGTCGGCTTGCATTGAGCCATTCAAAGCAATTCCTTTGCTGAATGTAGATCCTAAATAATAATCATGTGTTTCATGATTCATGAATGTGAAAAAAAGCAACTATGAATTATTATAGTTTATTCTTTTACCTTTGAAATAATTTTCCATTTACCATTACGTCCAGAATCAACAAAGCTAGGGGAACATGTATACACTGGTGACTGGCCCTTCCACTCCCAATGTTCTCATACAGGGAGGATGGAGGGTGGAGGTGAGGGTTTAGAAAGTATTGTACACCGATAAACTTCTTTTTGTGTCTTCAAATATACTTAAATCTGCACATTTTAGTGTTCTTCCTTAAGTAAATACTATTTTGACAAAAAAAAAA
>CABFOW010001930.1:0-17132 GCA_902141385.1 Timema californicum
TGTGTGTGTGTGTGTGTGTGTTTTTTCATGATTTGTTAGGTTAGACAAAGTTTTTATAAAAGTACATTTCTCTGTCACTTAATTACATTAAGAGCATTCATCATAGAAGGTCCAACTCATCTTCCAGCTCGCATCTGCTTGGGTGCGTGCGCATGCCAGTTATGGGAGTAAAAGTTAAAAGAAAATACTTAAAATATACCAGAAATATGTGCAGTGCATTTTTAATTGACACTAATAGAGAAGGCCATTAGAAAAAACTCACTAAACTAAGTAGTTTTAATTAAATACAAGTTGATACATACAATTATTTATAAAATCACCATATCAAGTACACCTTAAATACTCTATTGAATAATATTTACGATTTAATTTAGTTCCCAGGATAAAGAAGTCATTAATAACGTGCGTACATAAAGATGAATATTAATTTTTGTTTGTGATGAACGTGTTTATTGCAATAAAAGCATAAAATGCCACATTTCAGATAACTAGCTAATGAGATGTATTTAGACATTACCTTGATAGTGATAGTTTGAATGTTCAAATTAAGTGCTTAAACAGACATATATTTCCACTTTATTGACTTTATTTTTGTTTTATATGAAGGATAGTACCTTTTTTCCTTGATGGAAACATATAAATTCCTTTTGGAGTATTTAGATTAGTAAATAATAAACATTAATTTGATTTAATGGGTCATATTTAATATACATATAATTACTTATCTAACATTTTTAATTAATGGATATGATTTCTCAAAACATATTTTAATTGGCAAACATAAATAAGTGATATTAATCAAAGTTTTGGATGTATTTCATTCAAATCATTACAAAATGTTGAGAATCTTGAACCTTGATAATTTTCTAATCTTAACAAATGGGATTTCCATAATCTTATGACAACCATAGAACAGTTTTTTTTAAATTATTAATCACAAAATATTTATTATTTTATTACAATTAACTCATAAATACAGCACGCAGAGAGGTTGTTGAGTGTGTAAAATTGTGTACCAGCTTAGGGCAGAGCATACGTCATGGGGTTACATTTAATTTGTCTGGTTTTCCAGTGAACCGGAGATTTAGGTTCAATCCGTAGCCGGGTGAACTGAGGGCAGTTTTTTTTAAATTACTTTTTCAATTTGTCTCTTTCCATCCAAAGGTGGATACACTTGTTTCAAATTCTACCTTCCTTGTTTTCATAACATTAGATTAAGCATGTGATTATCCCGAACAGGTAGCAAGACGTATTGGACCAGATAGAAGGTTTAAGTGGTCACTTAAAAGAAACATACTTTACGCTAGTTTGGAGTCATTATTTGTAAGGCTACTTCTTCAATCCTAACCCTTGCATTAAATCTCGTCAATGACCCCGTTTGTTGAACATATATTATAATTTTTAACATCTGGATTTATTTACATTACTTTAAACTCAGCATAATTTAAGAATTTGATTACATATTGTATCTCAGCAATTAATTCAATCTGTACAATTTTATGATACTATTATTTTTAACCCAATTTAATATGAGGGCTAAGTATATTTTGATATTTTGTTGATATTATCGTTTATTTAATACTTGATTTTCATTATAAAATGGTATGAATATTATTGTATATTTTGTATTTTTCTTACAAATCTGTAATATATATGAAACTCAAATACAAAACAGGTTTAGTTAGTGAACTCACCTTTGATATGTGGTCCACCCCAAACCCCATTCATGACTCTAACAAACAGAACCAGTACCGAACTCCCGCCATACTTCAGCCAGCAGGTAATGTGTTCACCGTGAAGTTGAGCAGCTTCACGACTGGAGTGACGTGGCCTGGAGGGGTTTTAGGGGATGTAGGAGGAAGAAGTGTCCCCAGGGTGCAATCTTCCCAACGTACTCCACCCTATACTCACAAACCACCCCTCTCTTCCACACACCTTGCTTTCGGGAGAGAGAGAGAGAGGGTAAGATTTACACCACGCCGACAATTCTGGTCAATATTTAATGCTAGGTGAACAATTACACAAACTTAGATATATTTACACACATACATTGACATTATTACACATATATGCAAACTTATTTACAAACATTCAGGCTTATTTGCACACATATACCCTTATTTACACATATATAGGTTTATCTACACACACATAGCCTTATTTACACATATCTAAGCTTATTTAAACCCAAATAGCCTTTATCACTAATATTATTTACACAATTATATAATTAATTATTTACAAACATATAGCCTTATTTACACATAGTCATATTTACACATATATTGCTTCATTTACACACACATATATAAGTTTATTTACACAAAAAATAGCCTTTATTACTGAACTTATTTACACACATATAGGCTTATTTATATATACATTGTTTTATTTACACTCATATAGGCCTACTTATATATACATGGCCTTGTTTACACACATATAGCCTTGTTTACACACATATAACCTTTTTTACACACACATGACCTTATAGACACACATAACCCTATACACACATATATATAAGCTTATTTACACAGATGCAGCTCTATTTAGGAACATGTAGTTCAGTTAACATTAATATAGGCCTATTCACAAACTTGTAGGTATATTCATTCATAAGTATGTTGTGACGTAGAATGCCCGATAAGGATTTAATGATGTGTAGTTAGTTAATTTTTAAATCGAATCGTTCAAAAACGAGTGTTATTATTAAAACCATCAAAATACTCTTAATTTACTCTGGAATTCGTAGCCACTGTTTTAATAATTGCAGTATAATTTTTACTAAAAGTTATTTTACAATTGAAGGATTATAATTTTTCAAGTGGGTTCAAATATGTATTAATGAATTCCTTGTGTAGATTTTAGAATCTTCCGTTTACGGTAAAAGTTTAAATATTCTGAAAAACTGGTTCTATAGCAAGATACATAAATTTGATCGTAAATAAAAAAAGACCACTTTAAATCAATCCCTCATCTTGAGATTTATTAATAGTAATGGACACAAAATGAATATGAATTTAATTATTATTGAAATTAAATATCTGGTGGCTTGGTATGAAATGGATATGTGTGAAGAAAAAATGTATCAATTTCCATATCTATTCAATTGGTATTGTAGATAGATATGTGAGATCGCAAATGTTTGATTTTGGAGATTTTTCGAAATATTTTTAAACAGATTTTTAAATAAAATAACTTTTTTTATTGACATATTTAGCTATTTCAATTATTATTACCCAATATTCATATTACTGCGTTATGCATCAACAGACCAAGTACCATCAACATAATTTTGAGTAAATGGGCTTTAAGCAACACTCCATAAGAAAACAATTGTTATAGTAACATTTTAAATCTTTTTCAATATCATTTTTTACAAAGATTTTTCCTAGGTAACAAACATTTAAATATTTAACTAGCTAAGGATATATATTGATTTTTGATGCTTAGTCTGCTGTTGTTTTGACTCCATTGTAAAATCTAGCTATACATAATCGAACCAACTGCTATTTTGTCACTTAGTCTGTTATTGAAAATCTATAAACAGTAGATAGGACTAAAGAATAAATCAATAACATTAAAATGTTGGGTTTTGCTTAAATTTTAAAGATACATCTATTTATTTTATTTTATTTAAATTAAAATAAAGTAAGGCTCAATACAAAGAGTGAAACAGTATATGTAAATAATTTTTGAAAATATGTTTAGGTAAAATTAATGCTTAGCTTTCTTCAACAATAAAATAAAGTACACCATCGTATCAATCAATGTGATCCTCAATTCCTTCTTTAGATGAGATATTCTTATATAGCCTTTTAGTATCAAGAGTATTTTGCACCTAATACCTTCAGATGTCATTTAGCTTTGGAATTGAGATTGATTTTCTATCTGACCAAGGCTGCAAAAAGTTATGACTGCTAAAGGATGGGTGACCTAATCGTTTCTTAAGTAAGCTTACTTGTTGCCCGTTGCCATTGAAGGTGCTGCTCATGTAAATGTCGAATGAAATCTCACTCAACAACAAAATTTCACTATTTTTAGACAATTTACAGAGTTGTTTTTTAAATCTTTATTTCTCTTTGTGATGCTTGCTTCAAGCTTAGTTGTTTCTACAAAAAGAATCTTTTCCGTTCTAATGACATAGGGATTTTTTTTCTACAGCCTAACATGGACGTTGATATAGTTATTGCGTGTAACCAGAATCGGTAGTAAGACGTGGTAATATTATTAATAATAATAAATAGTCAACTATGTATATACATGTACGCGTGTAGATGCGCTGTTGAAGTTTCAAGGCACATTCCTTCTCTCCTAATACTGAATCATTGGGAAAATCTTGGCCAAGAGATGGGAAAACAATCATTGAGTTCTTAAAGAGAACTATGAAGTTCAATTTTAGCTTTAATATTAAGATCATTTTTATATATCGGTTTTGATCTCTACAAGCGTCAGGCTAAACCATAAACTCCTCCGTTTCTTCTCCTAGATTAATTTAAATTTTATTTAGGCATGGACCTATTTCTTGTGCACCTCTACCCACTTCTCCTCCAAGCCAAAGGTAACAAAAATTCTTTCCTCTGAATCCAGGATAGACACCACAGTGATAGTCATAGAACTCGCTTGTAGAACATAATGTTGGTCGAAATTTTGGGGAGAGGCAGGATTTTCTGCATATCAAAGGTGATTACTTCTAGACCAGGGCTTTCTTTAGCTTTCCTCAAATCATATCTCATCAAATCTTGTACAAATCTTGATTTGTCCTGGTGTATTTAATGATTTTCTTCAAGCTCAGCTTTGAGATCACCTTTTTGTTTTTTGTACCGTTAACGAATTACACATGTTACAGGTGTATTTCTCTAGTGGTTTTCTTTTAAAGACAAATTAGCTGTAAAATACTTTTTTTATATTGAAAATGAAATATGTCTACTGTACTCCTATTTATACATAGCATACATTACTGGAAGGCTGGTGTTATAGGACCAAAATTCCTTTTCAGTCTTAGACTGTGAATAATGTAATTTGTATCTGAGATACTTGTTAATGTGGTCCACAATTGGACGTTCTTATTGTGATAATAATTTGTTTCATACTCCAGTACTTCCCCTGTAGTCTTTAATAACTATCTTTTACAAGTGTTTAGTCTTTTGAAGATATGTATCAACTCTGCATGAGGAAATTCTCTAAGTTTACAAATAATTGATTTGCACACCTTTAAAAGTACCCAAATTATATACTCTAGAATATGTTCTTCTATCAGAATATTTCTTGATTTTCCTAATAATTGGATTTACAGTCACCATACTCCAGCGCCTTTGCGTCATGAGAAATCCAAATTCCAAAAATTTTGAAACTACTTTTATCTCTCCTTCACACTTACTATTTCATTACAGTTGCATTTACGGTTATATTCTCTGATTTCTCTGGATTCCACCACTTTCCCTACGCTGATTTATATACTTTTTATTTGTTTGACAAAATTTATTCCTAGACTTGCTTGACTGATGGATAATTTTGCGCTTGCGGCTTTTGTTAGGTCTTCCAATTGATCTTGATTTTCCTAGGCAGGGTGAAACAGTTTGAAGGTCATCATATTTTCTTAAGGGAGCTGTTTGAAGGTCATCATAATCTATCATAGGAGCTGTCTGAAGGTCAACATATTCTATAATGGCAGCTATTTGAGGGTCAGTATATGCCATAAAGAACTCTGTCTGAGAGTCAGCATTTTTTTAATATATGAGCTATTTGAGGGTCAGCATCTTATACCAAGAGAACTGTTTGTTTATCAGCACATATCGTGATTGAGTACTCAGATAAATCAATCTGTTTCTCACTATGAGGGCTATATTTTGTCCTCTTGATTTCTAATTTATAGGGCATACCTAGTTCATAGCATTTATTAATTAGTAATTTTGTTGATGATGGAAGTGTGTAACTGTTTGTCTAGAAATATTGACTGCAGATCAGAAATATCCTTAGCGTATCCATTTAACTCATGGGGCCTGATAATAGTTATACGACGATCATATGTACAAGATTCAAAATTTGATGGGAAATTAATGTATTTATTTTTATTTGAGTTTTTGGACTAGAAGCTGGTGGTACTTGGTCTTTTGATGTAAACCTATGGAAGTAGCATTAATAATACACAAACAAACTGTGGGGATTTGATCTTTTGATGAATAAATAAAAATCGGTCATAAAGAAAAGTTGGTTGGTCTATACTCATTTATAAAGCTAGAAACGGCCAATGGAGATACTAATTTTTGTTCGTGTAGTTTTAACCTTTGGCTACAAGATATCATCAATATCATCATTTTTTAAATGGTGCTTGGTCTGTTGATGCTTAACTCGTTCCAATTTATCCTAGGGACGTTAACACAATAAATATTATCAAAAGAGATGTAATAAAGCAATAAGAACGATTCCTATTCATATCGTTGGCAAACAGGGGTTTTGAACTATCAAGAAACCCTGGCTATAGAATTTATTTTTTACGTTTTAATTGATTACAGAATCAATTTAAATCCAGAACAATACTATAGAATCGATTTCAATATTAAATCCAAATAAAAACTATATTTTGTTATGATTGTTGGTTGTTTGTTGTTTGGAAGCCCGTTTAACATGTAGTATAGTCACAAGCTATGTCTGGCATTTTATTTCAAGATAGCGGCTACAAACCACTTCTTTTTGGCCTTTTTCTCTGATTATACTTATTAGATTTCCTTTAAATAAACTTTTAAAGGTTTCTAGATATAATTATATTAAACATTACAACCAATTTGAACAAAAATGTGGCTAGAGAACACTACTTCTTAGCCTGTGCAGATCTGGTAGCCAATAATCAAACATCATATTTAAAATAAAGTTTGTGCATTTGTTTGTTTGTTTGTTTGTTTGTATGTTCCTGTGTGTTCTCGGGTATGTGTGTAGGCACTATAACTCCGAAACTAAGAGAACCAAAAAGCTTAAGTCACACTAATATAAAAAAACTTAAAATGTTATCCATCTGTTTGTTACTCAAACAGGCCAAGAGCCACTATTTACATTTAGGAGTTATATACAGTTAAAATGCAAGGAATATATTGTAATTACTTAAAATACCCCAATAATTACTAAATACTTGAAATTTACAAGTGGAGTTTGGTGAAATGGGGGATTTAGAAGATTGCAGAAAATATGTTAAAAAAAAACAATTCTCAATTAACCTAGTTAGGGGCTCTCATGGTCAAACGCCTTACTCTTGCTATACTAACGAGGATATGTAGATCTGGTTTCGAATCTCGGGTCATTTATAATGAGGTTATTTTTTCCTAAATAGTTTTCCGTACAAGTGCGATTATACTTTCTCTAAATTCAACCTTCCTTATCCCTAGCTCATTGACGTAATGAGTACAGAATATGCATATAACATGAACAGATATTAAGACACAGTGCTTAAAAAATAAACTTTACGAGTTGATATAAGATTAGAGTTTGCTAGGTAGGTAAATGAATCAACCCAAACATTCTGAAAAAAAATATTTCAAAATTAATGACTGTAAAAGGGAAAAATTGGCCCTTTAAAAACGTTTCTATAATAAATAGAATAAAACAATTCCTGGTTGGAAGAAAATTAAAATGATTAAATATATTTAGTAGAATATCCGTAGACAAACATTTCTTATGATCACTCTTAGGCAAATATTGCATTATGTGGATTGCGCTCTTTTGTGATTTTAGTTTATGAGATGTGGGGAATTCGAGGCCTCCACCGTGGTTCGGATTCCACGTTAAATATTAGGTCCTCCATTTCATCTCCCCATCACCCACCATTACATATAGGCATAAGTGCGTATAACCCGAACGGGTAGTATGACGCGTTGCTAATAATAATAATAATAATAATAATAATAATAATAATAATAATAATAATAATAATCATAATCATAGTATATGAGATAATTAATGTTTCGTTTCAATGATTATTTTTAAAATGTGTTGGGTGACATATTTAATTTTAGATTCAAAGCTAAAAAAGAGTTAATCCGGATGTTGAATATTATAATTCGATGTAGATTTGATATTGGTTTGTTTATATAGATTATTCAAACACTCTTAAACCTCCTTGAAATATAAAATTTGGCATGCCGATAGGTAGAGTACATTGATTTACCATCTTTGTAAGGAATTTCACCTATACCCTGGACTAAATTTGTTTCTCTCTAGATATTTCACTCCCTTCTAATATTTTCAAAAACGAAAATGAAAGCTGATATTGTATCAAGCTCTAAATGGCTTCTATAAATATATATTAAATGTTTAAAATTTTTCCGGGATAGCATCTACAGACCACTCTTTAATTGGGGTTTATGGTCTCGAAAAATATCCTGGTAATACCCTCCACCTTCCACAAATAAGATCTCGTCGCACAAAACTTGGAATAAGAGGAGGATTAATCCTATTTTATTAAAAGGTCAACAAACAAACAATAAAGTTCAGATTAATGAAATACTAAGCTCAACCCAGATAAGTGTTATTATTAATATTTTATTGAATAAATAAGATCCTTTTTGCCCATCTAAATTACATTTCCAAGATCAAAGTACTCCAAATTCCTTTAAACTGCCACAATGTTTTACCACAGGTTCGGGTTACATTATTCTAATAGTTTTTAATACTAAGAAAGCTATATTTATAGGAAGTGTACCCACATTTGCGTGCAAGGAGGGTGGAAAACCATTTTTTTTTAAATTATAGTATGAGCTTTGTTGAATTTAGAGGAAGTGTACCCACATTTTCATGGAGAGATTGTAGTAAATAATTTAAGAAAACCACCCTCAGTATATCAAGACCAGGATCGAGCCATGATCACCCCAAAATCAGAAATCTACTTTATTGTAAGATTGACAGCTTAGACCATGAGTCCACTGAAGCGGGGCGTATCAATTTATAGAGTGAGCCTTAAAACAATGAAAAACTTTAAAAAATAGAATCATGAATAAAACTCCACATCATATATATATATATATATATAGATTTACATATTTATATAAACATATATATAGATTTACATATGTATATATACATATGTAAACCTATCCACTATACATGAGTATTTACCGCTATTTAAATATACCCTGGCCCCAGACAAAATTATACACCGGTTACACAGCCTCCAGGTTAAAATGTTGGCACTCATTACTTCACTACGGAGATGGCTAGGTGCAATCACAAATGACAAAATCCCTTTCAAGCAGACGTTATTAAAAACACTTCACTTTAAAAGTAGTTTTACTAGAGAGCAGACAAAAATTAACCTATAATATCGATCAGCCGTTTTTCACAAAACTAGGTTCTTTCTATAAGCCGCTACCCCAAAATGTGCTTTTTCAAATTGCAAATTACAAATAGAATACAGAATATAATGTTGTTGTTTTTTGTTCAAGAGAAAAGAGACTTATTGCACATTGACTCATAAACCAACTTCAAATAATGTTAATTCGTTACTTGTCTGACAAAGTTGGTTCATTGAAAGGATTTAAAGGGGGTGAGAATAGGGGTAGGGATTGCTGGTAACTGCAAATGCGGCCCAAGATAAATTTTTTGCCTGGGTGGGTTCGCTTTTTGGGACCCTCTTATATTATAGAGGTATATTTGGAAAACATGATAATAGTACCCAAACCTAGCAGTTCAATACATGACTTAGTAAAACCATCCCTAAATCTAGCAACTACAAACATTACGTAGCTTGTGCGTGATAGGAAAAACAATCCAAATGGAAACCTCAACAATAACAATCATACTCCAAACGTTTCACTGCGAGATTATACGAGAACGTTTAGGATTTCAAAGAGACCTCGTCAAGCCTTAGTCTGTCTAAGCTATTCCTTGTTCCTCCTAGGACAAATTGAATGTTTTAAAGAAGCGCGCAGACAAAACCACTTTGCACTCATATTGTACGTAAATATCTAAGCATTTTGATAAGATAAGTTAAAAACCACCACCTTATATATATATATATATACACACACCCGTATTTGGCTGCTACATTTTCACTGTTGGAATATATATTGTATTTCAAGAAAGTCTGATCAATATATAAGGGGTGCATGGATCTATTATTATTATTACCACGTCTTACTACCCGTTCGGGTTATACGCACTTACGCTAATGTGTAATGGTAGGGTGATTGTGAGATGAAATGGAGGGCCTACAGTTTAACGTGGAATCCGAACCACGGTGGAGGCCTGGCATTCCCCACATTCACAAGATGTCTTGTCAGAGGTAGAGGAAGGGTTTGGTAATCAGACAAATTTATGCCGGGACCGGGGATTGAACCCCAGCCGCCAGGATAGAAGTCTGACACCTTACCCCTAGACCGCCAGGTCACCCATAGAGCTATTGTTAAGCTTATGAAATATTAGGATCTTTTGTGAATACACCTATTTATTGTATTTATTAGATGTATCACCACAAGCTGACTTTATGTTGCTAAGACTTGTATTAATATCAAAGAAGGCGTCTGAACTATAAAAAAAAATCATTTGCAAAAAAAATTAAAGTCTATTATAGGTCCTACATTGTAATACTTTAGAAACAAATATAGGATAGTTAATTACACGTAGTATGCTAACTGGACTTAATGTAATCAATTTGATAAAACTCTTAAGACCAAATTTAGAATCTCAAAAAAACTTTTTTTCGACCATGTTATCTTGGGGTGCATTCAAGTATTACGTAAGTACCTTAGGAGTGGGGAGGGAGTTCGAGTTTTGCTTATTTTTCCTGACAAGAGGGGAGGTGTATCAAAACAATACTTACGTAAGAGAGAGAAAAACGGGCAAAATTGAGTGAGGGTGCATCACAAGCCGTTTGGATTGCATGCAACTTCGGGAAGCAGTGAAGATGCTGAATGGCTAAACTAGGAAGACTTGGATCTTCAATAAATTAAAATTTATAGTATAACAGTGTTAACTGCCAATTATTTTGCAATATTAATTTAAAACTCTATGATAATCATTAACAGCAATTTATAATTTGCAAGAATTTTAATATTTTTTATCATCACGTCTTACTACTGTAATAAACCTGTTCAGGGCCCCTCTTATTTATTTGAAAATTCATGGATGAAGTATATTTTTCTTTAAATAGCAGTAGGTAATTTTTACTTTGAATATTTCATCCATGAATGACCAGGGAAAATTAAACGATTTCAATTTCAGAACAAGATTTTTAACTCAAGTTGTATATATTATTAAAATCATTTTAATTAATTATTTGTTATTCTACTGAATTTTAAGCCCATAAGGCAGTTTCAGAAGTAAATTTAAATTCATCATGTATTAAACCTTTCTTTGTTTAAAGGTTTTTTTTGTGACCTGGTGGTCTAGGGGTAAGGTGTCGGACTTCTGTGCTGGTGGCCGGGGTTCAATCCTCGGTCCCGGCATAGATTTATCTGATTACCAAACCCTTCCTTCACCTCTGACAATACATCTTGTGAATGTGGGGAATGCCAGGCCTCCACCGTGGTTCGGATTCCACGTTAAGCTGTAGGTCCTCCATTTCATCTCACAATCACCCTACCATTACACATTAGCGTAAGTGCGTATAACCCGAACGGGTAGTAAGACGCGGTGCTAATAATAATAATAATAATTTAAAGTTTTTTCCGTTCCATTTAAAATTGCGGTGATAGGTGGGCCAGGTCTTAGGTCAAAGAGTATTAGGACAGCTAATAATAAACTAGCCCTCATAACATCAGACCGTCGAGAGCTCTCTTATTTGTTGGTTTTAACACTAAAGACAAGGAGTCCAAGAAGCAAGCGGTAGATCAGATATAAGGGGCTGGAGTGGCTCTCTTTCGTCTCTCTCTCTCTAAGTCAGTTTGCTATACAAATAGGATCTGTGTCAGTGCAATGTAACACATTTATTTATAAAAGTGAATTATTTCAATAAATAGTGCATTTAAATTCAACAAGACTGGGAAATTATTAAACAAAATCCACAAAAATATATAGTGGGTGAGGTATAACATAATCATAATTATCACCCGGCCGTCTGCTAACTGCGGAGAATAATAATCAGCACCCCAAGGTGGACGAATAGGGTGAGAACATTAAGGGTCGCCATAATTGGCCCTCTAACTGAAGGGCCTGATTGGCGGGAGTACCATACTATCTTTTGAGACTATAGGTAAAAATGCACGAGAAAAAGAATTGATATTCCTGTGAGCAAATAAAAAACAGTTGACAAATATTTTGTAAGAAAGAGCGGTGGGGGGCAGGCATTTGCTTATTTTTTGCTTACAAGAGGGGAAGGGGTCAAAATAGCCAAAAATGTTCATACTTAAACAACCCCTTGGATATGAAAGTTCAAACACTTAAGAATATTCAATATTTTTCTATCACCTATGCTATAGTGCCAGGCATTAATATACATTTAAAAATTACCCTAAAACCAGATTACTTTACACCTATGGGGTATATTTGTACCACAATATTAAAACATGAATGTTAATCTCTATTTGCTTGTGAAATTCATTGGTGATGCATATATAAGAACTCGCAAATGCATCAGCCACAAGAAATGATAAGAAGATTTTGTGGCAAAGATACACTATAGGTGCCAAGTAATAGTAATATTAATATCATTTATCGATTCTTTCGATACCAATAAGAATCGAGGGTATCGAGGTATTGAAGAATTGATTTTGAGATGCCGTTAATAAATAAATAAAGCTAAGCTACAGCAATAAAATATTTTACTTAACATCTTGCTAATATTTCGGGTTGTACACATACGTATTAATTACACTAATTGAGTTGCGATGAAGAACATTTAATTAAGATGAAGTGTGGAGAGAGAGAGAGAGAGTTGGAAATATTTAATAGAAAATCAACCTCAGTAGACTCAACAAGAATTAAACAATGATATATTCACTATGGGAATTCTAGTAAATTGAGAAAGTGATGCCTTAGATAACGAGGCTACCGAAGCGCATAAAATAAAATTTGTATTTACAACAAAATTGTTTAAAAAACGAATCTTAGGTGGTCCAACATTTCGAAAGGATATTAACATAAAACTCTTGGTACAAAAATCGTTGTCTACATTTAAGCCAGCATTATTATTATTTCCTCGTGGCCCATATGAATTTGACCTAGGGAAGAGTCTAAGATATGCGTGTCTGGCTACTCTTTTAGTTCCAGAGATCAGACATTGAAGCCAAATGGCGCTAGTGTCGTTGCTGAATATTGTTATTATTATTATCGCCACGTCTTACTATCCGTTCGAGTTTTACGCACTTATGTTAATGTGTAATGGTAGGGGGATTGTGAGATGAAATGGAGGACCTACAGCTTAACGTGGGATCAGAACCACGGTAGAAGACTGGCATTCCACAAATTTACAAGTTGTGATCAATACTCGTCTTGTCAGAGGTGAAGGAAGGGGTTGGGACTCGGATAAATCTGTCCCGGTACTGAGGATTCAACCCCGGACACCCAACATAGAGGTCCGACACCTTACCCCTAGAACCCCAGCTCACCTTGATTATGAACAGCGCACACGCATTTTAAATTTTGAAGAGAAGTTTGAACCTCCAAGCTTAAATTTTATTGCTAGACAGTAATCACTCCATACCGAATGTGGTAACTAGTAAATAAAAATAATAGATCACAACAAATGATAACATAAAAATTACAACTAATCATTTGCTCATTGATGTCATATAATTCAAAATTATTTAAAATACAAGTACTTTATTATAAATCACATTTTAATTATTTGTGTGTTAAAATGTGATCATATAAACATGGTTATAAATTATTATTTTGGAAAGTATTGATGTATGAGGGCACTAAGTCATATATTACCTTCTAGTTAATAATATCTGAGGGGATTTTTGATTTAATCCTGATTAGTAACATTTGGGTAATTAGTCTTTAAGACGAGAATTAGAATATTTGCTTCAATAAAGGATGAGGCAGAATACAAGAATGAAATAAGCAAACGTGAAAAGTGAATGAGAAGTTTGATTTTTGAGTGGTAAATATTAATTTACATCCAAAATGTGAGTGGCATTAATTGGCTATCTTAAGAGGATCCGTTCTTCGTTCTTGCAGAAGGCTCAATACCAAGGCAAATCAATAACACTCACCTTTGACTTTTACTCATCTTGTTCTTGCATACGATCTATGAAGTTTAGAGATAATTTTATTATTTAAAAAATTATATTTAAATACAGTACTTTGGTACTTCCATCTTTACAATGGTCCCATGTTTATTTCTCGACCTCAAGTAGACATTTCTCAAATACTATATTTGACTTATGCGTCATGTGAATTATTGATGGTGTCATCCCTAAATATTATTTAATTAAATGACTGTGATAAAATTACTTGTAGCAACAAATCGATTTTTACTACCAAGCTTTAACAATCATATTATTAAGAGAGTTTAACGCGTCAGGATGTGAGCAGTTTCGGTCCTCTATAAATAATTTAATAATTTTGTGGCAAATGCAGTTTGAAAAATAAAGTAGTCTTACTTTTTTAATGTGATGTTTTCAAATATTTTCGAATGTAAATAATATAATTTGAGTTTCTATCGATTCTCCATTTCTTTGTGAGTGAATTAATATAAAAACTATATATTTTTTAATAATTAACAATACAAAGTTAAATATGTATGGGTAACGGTTTTGAATATCGTCCCTTTCTTATCTAACCTTTCTAACCTTTCATGTACAAATAAATTAAAATTTCGAACAAGAGTGTCCAAATAAACAATTTGTCGCTTAGGCACTTCGTCTGGACTTTGAATCTAGTGAGATGTCTGGGTATTAAAAAATCAAATTATATTAAATAGGCCTAAATATGATAATAGTATCATTTTAATTGCTGTTTAATTGTAAGTATAAATGGTAATAAAAATTTATAAATGACATGTTGTTTCAAAAAAATACAGTGTTTTATTTGTATCAGTTCTAGAGCACTATCCACAATTTTTATTTTTTTATTTTACAAATAATATCTAAAGTTAAGGCAGTAGGAAAATAACTGTTTAAATAAGCATACAAGTAGCCAATGACATAGGAGGGGTGGTAACGGATATCTAGCATAATATTTTCTTATTGCAAATATTGATAAATCAATGTGTAAATAATTAAGAGGAAAGCTAACCTTAAATTATATAAAAAAAACAATCGCACACTTCCCTTTTGCAAAATTCTTTCAACACTATCGGTTACAATCCACTCTCGGATTATATATTTTGGCCAAAATCGTTTTTCACAATATCTATCATTAGATTTTTTTTCAGAGTTCTATTGACCAGAAATCTTTCTTTTTATTTTTTTCTATCAATTCAATTCTTTCGAAATTTGAGGGCATAAAAACATTGACACGTCAGTTTAAAAACAATCTGGAAACTTAAATTTATTTTTATTTTTGACGTGTAAGGGCAATGTGCAAAAATATAATCTTATACATTTTAACAGCTGTTGTTATAAAACGTCACAACTATCCACAACGATCACAACGCTTTCTAATATAGCGGCAAATCGTGCAACTAAAAAGCTTCATAGTCTGATAAACTCTTACATAGAGTTTTGAGTAGTGTCATAGGGGGGCCTAGGGTTTCCAAAATTAAAAATAATAAATATTTCATCAAATTTTATTCAAAATTAATTATCTAGATCAACAAAATAGATTACATAGTTTTAAAAAATTTTAAACAATATTTTGCTTTTTGATGATTTTTTTTTTATCATTACCATACTTTTCCACTTCGTTAAGCGCAATATTGGTGCTACCATTTAATTGAGAAAAACACTAAAACAGCTCAATATAAATAGTGTCGATGTCATATTTTGAAAATTTTAATTATTCTTCTCTATATAAATTTACTTGAATTTTACCAAATTTTAAATATTGTATTTTATGCTTCATCTTTCTCAAAAACATTAAATTAGTCTCCGAGGAACGTTTAGAAATATCAAACAAAATCTTTCAAACTTTATTTGGATGACGTCTTTGTATCAAGAATTAACATTAGGATCTTTTTTAAATGCCTCAAAATTCTCAAACTCCATTTAATCCAAGTCAAAAATGAATGATTAGGTGTCATAAGAAAGGCACGCACTCCCAGTTTACTTAGCATTTCTTATGTATGGTTTTGGCATAAATTCTAGACGAGGGGAAGAGGAAGTATAAAACGTTCTCGTTGAAGATAGTTGTTAGTCGAGTTTCCGGGTCGATTGAGGCGCCCTATCAAAACGTTCTCTCCATCCCCCTAGAGATCGACTGGAGAAAGGGGACTTGTAGGAGAAGAGAAGGGCGGGGTATGAAGTGGGGACCAACGCACATAAATCACTGTCGAGTTCTTGAAGGTTGACAGAGTCCTCTATCCAGTGAGCAGCTAGCTCGCAACTTTGTGCCAAAGACAAACAAATTGTACGTCAACTTTGCTAGAATATCATTTCCATTTCGCTTGCTTCTATGTGCTATGTACGATTTAATCTCGTGATTACAAATGGTGTCTGCTATGTGTTTTGGCAAGAAGGTAGGCAAGTGTAAACTTATAGATCTACTCACGTTAAGGAGCCGTAAGCCCTGAAGTGATATTTGCTATTATTCTTGAGTGAAGGAGTAATATATCAGAACTGAGAATAAATAAGTTTTATTTATTTGTAATTTTAAAAACACTGTACAAATTTAACACAAATCAGCTACACGTGACACAAACACATACACATACACACACACACATATATATGGCTAGAATTGAGTATAGGAAAACCCACGTTGATGAAGAAGTCTATCTAGTTTGGTCTGGCGTAACAGTTGTGGTTCGAATTTTCACTGGGTAGACTAAGGGTGGTTTTTCCTCAACCGTTTTAACAATTTCTTCACATTTACATGGTTGCATTTACTCTAAAATTCTACCTTTCTCATATATACCCATTAGTATAAATATGCAAACAGGCCGGATGAGTAGAAAGAAGTGGTGCTAAAATCATGAATAGAAAATCCTACAAAATACGACATTTTAAAGATGTCAAATTTTTATAAACATTTAGGATATAATATAGTGAGTACCTATTTTAATATATTCGGCTCTTTCTTTCTTTATATATATATAT
>CABFOW010001930.1:17226-54248 GCA_902141385.1 Timema californicum
ATATATATATATATAAATAGATAGATGTAAAAATATATAGTTGTATGGAAAGATGAATCGATACGATGATAAAGAGAAAAATGTATTAAAATCCAGTTTTATCCCCACCATTTTCTATAAAACATAATCTAGAACCACCTATCAAACTGGGGATGGTGAAAATTTAACTCTTTTTCTCTCTCTAGAAAGGTTCATGGACGTACACATTAATTACAATAATTTGTTAGAGGAATATTTGAGGAACAAATTAAGATTCGTTTGGAGCGAAAAGAGAGTGCTCAAAGTATGTAATTCCCGGGGAAATCTCCCCGTGCGATACTTGGCAGAGAGAGAGAAGAGTAAACCTTGTGATGTGTGCCCGGTTGAAGTAGACAAGCTAGCAAACACGAGGTAAAGGCGCACAGATAGGGAAATTAGGTTAGTGAGCGTTGGCTTGCCTGAAAACCATTGTCAAGGTAAAAAAAGAGGGAAAAGTAAATAGTCGGTTCGTAAAACATTTAGGTCATAAATATGTATTTACTATGGCACAACATTGTGGATAGCTAGCTATGTTCCCAGAAGCGGATATTTTGTTGATTGAAGTATTTAATGTATTTTATTTTTGACACAAGATTATATAAACATACCAATTAAATACTAGCTTAAGCTAAAACAACATAGCTTACAATATTTACTACATCCATCCCAAGAGAAAGGAAATTTGGACTTAAGGGGATAGGACTAACACATTGATTTACACAAATACTGAATTAACTTAGGTAATCCCTGAGAACGAAATACGTTCTATTGGATTATCGCTATTTTGTATGTTCCCTGAGCATTTAATAAATTAGAACTTTTAGCAAGGTCATATAAAAATTCCTTTATAAATCGAAATTAGATAATTTTCTAATTAATGAGATCGTGATACCTACCTACTCCCGTAGTAAACTGGAATGATAATAATGGGGAGATAGATGTTCGAATCTTGGTCGGATGTATTGAGGGTCGATTTTCCAAAATTATTTTCCACTTTCCCTCCACGCAAATGAGGTTACACTTTATCTAAATATAGCCTTCGTTATACCAAAAATCATGTGCTATCTAAGTTTAAATAAGTTAACAACCCAAATTGGTAGTAATACTTGGTGATAAAAAAAAGTAGTAAAGGTAGAATATTAACTTCTTTCATAGATAGATTATTATATATAGATTTTTTAAAATCAAATGTGGCCCACTCAATATATTTATTGTTCAATGTGGTTTTTACGATCAAATCATGTTGGCATATATGTTCTATGGGATCACTCTTCCAATAGACTGGACTGTTGGTGAGTTTAAGATATTCGTTCGAATACCGGTAGGTATTAATGAGGTTGTTTATTCCTAGAGGTTTTACCACTCTTCTTCCACGCATATGTGAATTAATTTACTTCAAATTAAATCATATTTATTTCTACTTAAAGGTGAGGATTAACAGCGTGCACTAAATAAGCACTGATGAGGGTTTTTAAGTTAATAATATATTTTGTTTTTAAGTTGTGCGGCTAACTTCATATTACTTATAAACATTTAACTATAGTTGTTTAAATTTTATTTCTATAAAATCATTGAATTAAGAGTAAATATTTTTGTATGTAAGTAATCAATGAATAAATTTTCCTCGGCACAATGACACTGGTGGCTCTGTGAAGCTTTCTAAATGGAAAATAAAGATTTTTTTAAAATAAAAAATACTATGAAAAATGTTTAATTACAATCTTTTTTCATATGTTATATGTTATATTATTCTTGGCCCTATAAGTAATCTAACCAAAAAGTCTTAGTTCAATCAGCAGACTAGTTATTTATGGAGTCAGACACACGATTTTAAAAACTAAACCAAATTTAACAGAAAGGTTTTAAATAGCTTAGCATTTATTACCTTATACAATATGGTGTGAAATAAATAATATTTTACTAAATATAGTGAAATCGTCCAACATAATCTCTCTTATTCTTAGCTTGAAGGCCAGCCAGTCACTCCAATAAAATATCTTGATAAGGAGCAATATGGGATTAAAGTAGTCAAACAAAAATATTTTACAACCAAAGACTTAATAAATTAAACCAACATAAATATATAAAAACTAAAAATAAATTGTTAGATGCACAATTTTGGGGTGTCTCCTAGTTAATAATAAAGTAGAGGTGATAAGGTTTACTGAACCTGCAACCTATCACGTCACTTTCTGTGAGAAAATATCCCATCACGAGAATAGCGGACGATGTGAGAGGGGGAGCCAGCGTATAGAAGGGGAAGGTAAAAAAAAAAGGGGACTGGGAAGGTGGTAGGTGGTTGTTCGCGTGACTGAGTGAGATTGGTGGTAAACTTTACTGGGTGTAAAAACTAAACCGCCTCCAAGATTCTGTTGACTCACTCAAACCCAAAGTGTCCTCTCCGTGAGCTTCTAGCTTCTTCCTCTTTTTATTTTGTTGAGGGTGAAGGAGAAAGGGGTAGTAATCGCATGTTAGTGGCAGGGAGTGGGGGAGAGGGGAACGGGGTAGGGGTGTGGTTGGGGGTCAGATAATCTGCCATGGGAAAAATATAGCTGCCTTAATATCCTTCATCCTTTCTCTTCTTCCGACAACTTGAGTCTTGTGCGTCTACACACTAATACACCCAGGGGCGCTATACAATCTAGTATCTAACACGAAATCTGAGCTATTTTTGAAACATATTGCTTGCGTAATAGAATCCACATTTTGTAAAACCGGAACTCTTTTATCTTTCCATAAAATACAACATATAACCAATTATAGAACTTGAACAACATATAGATGTCAATGCACTAACTACTTATTTTGTGCTTCACGTCCTTCAATCCATCTAGGTTGTTCATACAATTACGCTAATGGAGTAGATCATAGAGCTAAAATGTATTATATATACTTGCATTTGCGTGAAAAAGTAGGGGGTGGGGAGTTTTGTAAAAACTTAAAGAATTTTATAAACATATTAACTAGAACTTTGAAAAAGAGCCTAAGTAGGCCTGAGCTAGGATTCAACCCATGACCAGCCCATAATTAGACTAGAGGAGATTTACACTTCAGTACACTTGCCGTACTGTTTCATGGTAGGGTTGTTAACTGCATTTGTGACTCTCATCTGATGTCTTATGTGATTAAGGTAACGTTTAATGAATGTTTTCCCACTCTCACTCCACGTAAATGTAGCATGGATGTCATATCTCCCGCATTCCTCCATGACCCTCCGATTAAAATTCCATTCACTTCATGGTCTAATGTGCCAACAGGTGTGTACAAATTTGTCGAATGGGTCCTTAGATAACTATGCAACAAAATGACTGTCATCATTATAAACTCGGCTGTGTCTTATTAACTTTACTCACGCGATACCTTCCCCAATAATGTAGATATGAAAATATCCTTACGTGTGGTATGAGGTACGGATCGCAAACATAAAACATTAATTTTTATATGCAATTATACATTAATTAAACACAATAAACCTGAGTATTTGAGAGGCTTACTTGTATAAAAGGGAACAGCTAATGAATTCATCGACAAGCTACATGTGTTAGATGCCAATGTCACAAGGAGAAGGTTTGTGGAACTGAAAGAAGAGTTGACCTTCATAACGACGCTAATGGTTTGTCAGAAAGGTCAAATAATGTATCTCAAATAAGAGAACAAGAGCCTCAGAGCCCAAACACAGGACTCTAAAGACACAGATAAGGACAACCATGTCTTGTGCTAGCTGGCAGTATCTGCTCCAAAGCAAGTTCTGGAAGTATAGCAGATACAAAAAGAAGAGGAAAAGACTACTAGTATGGTATTTATACCATCTAGGACGGGAAAAGACGGGACGAATATAAACAATGCCCTAATGGAATGTATTGACATGACGAAGTAAAAGTTGTTATTAGCACCGCGTCTTACTACCCGTTCGGGTTATACGCACTTACGCTAATGTGCAATGGTAGGGTGATTGTGAGATGAAATGGAGGACCTACAGTTTAACGTGGAATCCGAACCACGGTGGAGGCCTGGCATTCCTCACATTCACAAGATGTCTTGTCAGAGATGAAGGAAGGGTTTGTTAATCAGATAAATATTTGCCAGGACCGAGGATTGAACCCCGGTCGCTAGCATAGAAGTCTGACACCTTACCCCTAGACCACCAGGTCACCCGACGAAGTAAAACATAAAGCTAAGATCTGTAAGCATTTCTTGCAAAATTGTAATAACATCCTTGATCTATACCGAGGAATAATGAGACGAATGGGTTAAAAGATAATATAAAGTGTGAAAAGCCACGTAAGTAAAGGTATTTTTTCACGATCTATGACACGCCAATTGGAATTTCAAATGAGTAAGTGAAGGAAGCTAAAGAAATAGTTCTAAAGTAGTCTGGTTAGAGTGAAAGAAGCTATTTGAGAGAAATATGTTTAGGAACAACTTGCAAGCAATCCGTGGAAAGTTCCTTTTAAAAGGGTCACGGAAAACGAATACCTCCAGCGTCGATCACATCACTGCATCAACCATACGAAATGATTACATATTGTTGAATTTTCGGAACTGCTTCTGGAGACTCTGCTTCCTAATGATACCCAAGAAGATTAAGATACTCGGCACGAGAAATAAAAGATTAATGATTCAATATTACGATGGCGAGACTGATGTGGATCCAGTAGCCCAGGATGAAGTCAAGAGGTAACTGTACCAGACGGTAACAAGTTCAAGGTACTCCAGCAAATTGTTGATTGAATCACTTTATATGTAACCCAACTGCGGAATGAATGTCTGGTATAGGGCAAAGTAGCAAATACCTGGAAACAAAGCTGGGTAGTCATTATAAGTAAGGGAGAAGATGAAAACCTTTTACTACTCAAGTTATATTGACGAATATGCTTGCTAAGCACCTGTAGGAGACCCTCTGTGCAGAGCTGCAAAGACACAACTAGGCAATATAAATGCACTAGAGGTAATGTGGTATTAGGTGGTAAAGGTCTAATGAAGACGTGATAATAATGTATATTGAACTAATAAACAACTCAAGATATAAGTACACAGTTGGAAATACATTAAAAGCTCTTAAAAAGACTACGAAGAGTTATATGTTCATGGGAACCGTACATCTTCCTGGACTACTGTAAAGACAGGTATGACACACTGATATATCCTGTAGTATCCCTAAGTAAGAAATTGACCATGGGATGGTTCTAAGTTTCAGTAACGGGGCAAGTATTTTGGTATTTTGGTCTGGAATATGTGTTCCTGTCAATGAAGATGATCCCAGAACAGGGAGACTGGTAGCCTTAATGGATGACTTGGCTTAGTTGCTTAAGGCCAATCAAGACTACATCTTAAAACCATGGTAAACCATGTATTAGAGGGTCTAGATACCTTGCGATAGAAGGTTAAGCTAAAACTAGCATCAGCGAAGACCACTAGTACGCTGTTCAAAAAGAAACTACTAGGAATATCTTAATGAAGATTGTCACTTTGATAAACAATTTTAATTATACTATTAGATACCTGGGTATGGCGTTCAGTAAAAATGCAATTTCTAGGCCCACGTGGATCAAATATGTGGCAAAGCCAAATTCGTAGTGAATGAGATAATCAGCACATGGTAGAGGAGGTTCCATCTCCCTATGCATACTATAAAGTGATACCGCAAGGCTTTATTTATAGTTTGGGGTATGTGGTAGTGTGTGGGTGCCCATTCGGATGAGTGCAGTACTATTTAAGTTGCTAAGAAGGCTTCTGAAGGGTTTTATTCTTAGGGTTCTCCAGCGCATATTTGACGACATCTACTGACACATTGAGCATCACACTAGGTCTAACCCCACTGGATCTAGAGGTCATCCGGAAAGACGCGATGCACTAGTTGAAGAAATTAGACTATCACCAAGAAGAAATTATGACTAGGAGGGGGGCTAAGAAGAAGCATGCAAGACCAGTGGCATTACATCTGGGTAAGTATCATACATGATAAGCAAGCCTTTGTAATTTTTCCAACATCACAAGAACGGACGAGGCTCAAATACCTGCAACCTTCCCAGGTACTTGTGCATTATATAACAGGGTATATACCGTACAAAGTGATTGTCCGTACAAAGTGCTTGTCCGATCTCTGTCCGATCATCTCATCTGTACAATGAGCACGTTATTTGGTAATTTGGTAGCACGCAAAACTCGAGGAACCAGCAAAACTTTGCTTTAGGGACACCGTATCTATGAAATCCCACGTGATGGCATCCTATGGATACTCTTCGATAAAGTCGCAGCAATCGTCTTAATCAAGGAACTTAATGATTACACAAACAATCTCAAATAAGAAAAGACTAATACAATACAGATGAAGAAGAAGAGACGATAGGGCCGATAAGGACAACGACAAACGACGAATACAACGATTAAAATAGCAAACGATATGTTGACATTTAAGGATGGTTGGAAGATTGTAGAGACATAACACCTAGGATTTGGCATAGTAACTACGAGATGTAGGAATAATTGAATTTTAATTAATTCCAGGTAATCCGGACAGGTATGACAAGGACAGGGGTCGGAATCCGGGATAGATGAGGTAGCTTATAGCTATGTCTCTGACAGCCGGAGCCTTTCCATGATATACCAGCAGGCAAACAATAACAAAAACAACAACGGGATATGAAAGAGGAAGAGTACTGGATCGGCCAAGGAGACCTATGGCCATGGAGCCCTTCGTATCAAATGTAATCCAGATTTGGAACCAGTGGATGATTAGGCAACAAACTGGCCTGAAGGCTGGCTGCCATACAGTCACCCAATTCGGCCAATCGGGTCAACACCAGTTAAATCAAAGACTCCCGTATGTCTACAATTAAAACGTTTACCATCGAACATGTAAATGTATAAAACTACATTAGTATCAATTTAGATAAAAGTTATTTAAATAAACTAATTTAGGTTAGTACAGTATAAATAGCCTTACTCCTATGTAATTATATAGTAATAAATGTAATGGAAAACAAAGTATATACAGTATATAAAGAGACAATATAGAATTATAACCATAGAACTAGACTTACCTTAGTCAACGTACATAAAGGAAATAAAGTATTAAAAAACATACCGCATGGGCTAGAAATTTATCAAATTTCTTAGTATATCTAGCTTACTAAAGGCTTGTTTGAAAACTAAATTGGACTATCAGGGATAAGATGGTGGGAGATTCAACCTTCTCAACTGCCCTTTACTATCAACTCTCAGGGCAACCTCTGGAGTAGTTTCTCAAAACCATATTCTTCGTACTGTTCCAAAAAATTGGTGAGATTCGAAGACAGAGTGGGCAGTAAGACGCGTAGAACTAAATACTAAAATAACTTATAAAAAGGAGATATTAGGATCTAATTTATTACCAAGAATTCACCTCGTAAACACAACGCTATTTCAGATAACAATTATTACAAACTTATTTAGCCTTGCTGAGTATATATATATATTTATACTTAACTATGTATTTATTTGTCACCTAATATCTTGTTGCAAAANCAAAAAAAAAAGTTAAATCCTTATAGGTTGCATGTCTATGCAATACTGCACAGGTTTTCATTTAATTTCATCTAGTCAGAAAGCCAGAAATAAAGGTCCCCCCCCCCCTTTTACCCACTCCGTCTTATCCTCAACCCACCCTTAGTTCCACGTAAGGGGAAGAGATCCCAAGGGTGCCAACACTATTTACTACCAAACTTTCCCTGGAACCTCACCCTTTACACATAACGAGCAGTTCTGTGTACACATGTGTAGGGTTGCGTGTATTTGCGTTACTAACAAAGTACTGCACGTACTTCATTCATCCAGCTTAAGAAAGTATAGGCCCCTACCATGTCTTATTAAAATTCTGTTGTTTAGGAAGAACTTTGGTCGCCAAAAATCAAGACACCCTTCATTCCCGGTTTTCAGAGACAATCCCCAAAAGACTTATTTCGTTGAATGATTTGGTACCCAATGTTTTAAACTGTAAGTTTATCGAAATTTAAAATGTATATAAAATAATTAAGATTATGTTAATAATGTCATTTATTAAAAAGTCTGAATGTAAAATCTTGCATCAATGAACATCGACATATGTATTAAAGAGAATGTTTTACCAATTATTATGACTTTTTTATTAACTTAAGAATCTAGCTGTGTGAAGGATAGTTCACTAATTTCTTTAAGGTCTACCAAATTCGATTGCTTTCATTATAGAATCGTATATATCCTCATTTAATTAGCCCCATTTATTCACAATGTTCAATAACAGGATTATAAGAAACTTTACTATATGATGTGATGTGTATCTTTTAAATTGAAGCTACTGTAACTTCTCCAGATCTCCTCTGTAATTTTATAGTGACTGTACCCGAAAAATATCAATAAATAAATAAAAGAATGGTCACTTGATCTAAAGTTACATGCATTGTTGGGATCTTCAATTTATTTTACGGTTTGCGTGTCCATTTAACTAATAAAAATACAATATTATAATTATCAATTTTAGTATTTTACTTATTATTGGCAAAATTATTTTATAAATATCTCACCGTTTACTTTCTCTCAACACTTTTGAGAGAAAGTTTTGTGACCGTAAAAAAAATATCTAATTCAAGATTTTGATAAATGTCGACATTTCATGACCCCTTGAAATCAAAAATGTTGTTTTTGCAATGCCGTCTTTCTGTCTGTACCTCGGGCTGAAGACGAATTTGGTATATGGGGTTTTAATAAGGTCCCCCCGAAGGACTCTTGAAATTATATATTCAACCATAAAATTAAGGATAGTTTAATAAAGGGCAAAAATATAAAAATCTATACTGGAAAATGCACCGAGCTTTGGTAGTAAAAAGTATAAATGGGATTTGGTCATGTTACAAGACGTCATAAAACTGTTACAACTAACATGGCAGGAGAATGGTAAGGAAATAACAGAATATCATATTTTGTGGAATTGCAACGAACTTAATAGCATGCTTCTAAGACCGAATGTTCTAGACTCTAAGTCATTAGTCTAACAATAAACTAGATGGCCGAAGACCGGGAGATATGTCTGATTACTGAGCTAAGGGTCCGTAGTTAAATTTCCGGCATCACTGCAAAACTTAAAGGTGTATATACATCTGCGATCCGAACCGTTCGGGAGCTACAAGCTCTCATGATTGGGACTGGGTTTGGAGCGCCGAACGAATTGCTTGTGAACCGCTCGTGGTGATCCACCTCATATCGTTTTTTGACAAACACAAAGGCGTTATCAGTTCACATTGGGATGGTGTCTCGTGTAGCCCGTTGTTATTCTTTCTGCTCACGAACATCCAGCCTTTATCGTCTAATTTAATGCCTATTGATTTTGTTCTACTCTTTTTTATTTAGTGGCAAGAGGAAAATTTATTTAAACTGATTGATATTTATAAAACCAGATCTATATTCTGGTATCCTAAAAATAAGGACCATTTCAAAATAAAATTAAAAGAATATGACTGGAGGGAAAGAGGTGCTAAGATGAATATATCTGCGGACCAATGTAAGAAGATTACATGTTTGCTGGCTTGTAACCGGCGTGAGAAAAACAAAATAAAAATCAGCAAGGGTACGGGAAAAGGTAGGATATAAAATATAAATAATAACAACGTTACAAACTTTTAAATTCTTATCTAAATATGTTTTATATTTAGGTCGTACATACTCTTTGTAATTATTACTTAATCACACTCCTCTACGTTTAAGTATGTAACTGCTTTATAATTAAGAATAGGTAGCCTAATAATATTTAATTAATTAATTGATTTGCAATTGTTATTAAACTTTGTTTTAAATATTCAATTTATTTTTATTTTTTTCAAGAAGAACCGAAATATATTGGAGTAGATGGTCTGCCTACAAATCTTTCAATTTCCTGGAGGACATGTATTTGCCAAGAAAGATACTTACCACGGTGAGTAAATATTAACGTACTCGTGCATATTTGTTTTGTCATTCTAGAAATCCTTCATTAAGGCAATAATCAGCTATTTATTCCTTAATTTTTTTACAATAATTTGTGGCTCTTTGGGGGACATTTATTAGTGGTAACATAGACGTCATATCTCCCTCATTTCTCCATGACCCTTCGATTAAAACTCCATTCACTTCATGGTCAAATGTGCCAACCAGTGTGTACAAATTTGGCGAATGGGTCCTTGTATAACTATGCAACAAAATTACTGTTATTATTATCAACTCGGCTGCTTCGGGCTCCAAAAGCGTTGTTTTTCTTAAGACCCGAATCACTGCACTTGATAAACCGAAGGCGTTTTCCACTATCCGATGACCCCTACTCAAACGATAATTAAAATTTATCTGAGGAGTTCCTTTAGCAAAGCTACCAGTTCATGGCTTCACGAGGTTTTCACTTAGAGCAGACGCATTATCACCTGCAAAATAATAGGGTGTTTTGCATAGAACACCTCGGTAGCTCTTATGGTAATGGAAATCACTATGTGTTTCCTAAAAGCGTTGGTTTTCTTAAGACCCGAATCACTGCACTTGATAAACCGAAGGCGTTTTCCACTATCCGACGACCCCTACTCAAACGATAATTAAAATTTCTCTGAGGAGTTCCATTAGCAAAGTTACCAGTTCATGGCTTCATGAGGTTTTCACTTAGAGCAGACGCATTATAACCTGCAAAATAATAGGGTGTTTTGCATAGAACACCTCGGTAGCTCTTATGGTAATGGAAATCACAATGTGTTTCCTGTGAGCATGCTGTGTAACTTGCTCGCTTGAAAAGCTTTCCCGTCCGAAAGTCTTCCTTGACATCCCAAGTCAGCTAACATAAAGTTATAATTTCCGTCGACTATTGCAAAAAGCATAATACTGATGTTGGATTTATAATTGAAGAACTCAGTAACAGAGTTCACTGGTGCTTGCAAAACAACGTGTTTCCCGTCAATAGCACCAACACAGTGAGGCAGGCACCAATGTGTTTCAAATGTATTGCTAGCCTTCTTCCAAGCTGTATAAGTAGTGGATATATGAAACAGAAATCATATTTAAACACTAAATTTAAACGCTAAAAGCAAGATTCAGTTCATTTGGTCAAAATTTGGTGTTTTATTCCAATTTTAAAGTTATATCATGCAAAAAAAACTTATTAAAAAATAAACCAATAATTGCCATCCGAGGAAAAACATTTATACAAAATATTATTTTAAAAATAGATAGTACTTCGTAGAATTATATGACCATATGCAGGAGACGGATGGGATTCCAGGAATAAAAGATGGTATTGAGGCAGGAGTCATGCTTTCCGAATAAAGGGAACAAGAGGCCACTCAGAGGGAACAAGAGAAAACAGCGTGTAATCTTTTACTCCCAAATCTATTAAGCGAGCGAAGGGGAAAAGAAATGTTCTAAACATCTTGAAAACTGCGACAAAGAAGTTGGACAAAGAACACTCTCAACCGAACAAAGTCGAAGATTTTGTATAATGTACCTTAAATGTGTTCTGAAAGTAAAATCTATTAAATTGATAAATGCTTGGTTCACATGTTATATTATTCACTTATAATATTAAAACCAATCATTGAATAAATTTAATAGTGAGTTATTATATCTGATACCTTGATACATCCCTGTAATTCCTTGACAAGTGTTGCGCAGACTTGTGGTATCCTGAATACCATAGACTGCTTGGAAATCCTGAACAGGTACTGAAGGCTAGTGGCAAGAAATCAAAGTGTTACTGCTAAACTGAAATAATTAATAAAATAAATAAAACTCGTAATATAAATAAAGAAATAACATTTGTAAACTCAATCAAAAGTGTATAGTTGCACAAACAAAATAGCTACTTACCTGTATTGAGTGGTGATTGGAGTGCGTAAATATGTTTCCTGTTTGGAAATGTGGGGTCCAGTCTTCTGCAGCAGATTCTCAAAATCATAAGGTGGCATACGCGTGAAATTCTTAAATTGGTCTCTTATTTCTTGTGACTTTAAGTCCAGCATAAGCTCCGTACCAGTGCGTTTTTTATACAGGTCATTGTGCCACCAACGTCGTTGTTTCCTCTTATTCTTACACAAACTAGTCATCACTAAGGCTGCATCACTATTCACCAAAATTTCGTAATTTTCCTCGTTTGAAGCCATGATTGTAGATACACACACCGGTGATAAATGACTGCTGGTGGTTCGTGGTTGGTTCCTTCCTTTCCCATGGATTGCTGGAAGTTCGTTTTGAAAATTATTTCAAATAATGGTTCACGAGCGGCTTTCGAACGGTTCGGCTCGCAAATGTAGACGCACCTTAATAGTGGTGAAATGTGGGTTTACTCTTTCACAATGATGAATTAACGTCCGGGGACTGGATTTTGTGCCTGCCATAGTCTTAAGCTAGATTAAAAGGCATATGAAACTTCGACACTCCTTGCAAGTCGGTGGTGGAAGATATACGACGTGAATAAAAAAACTGACCCAGTCCGCAGGTGTGAAACATTTATGGATATAAATAAATGTTAGTAAATCAATACTTTTAATTCAGTCATTTTGAAAACTCCTTTACTTATCCAATCAAACAGAAGGCTCAAATAGTAGCAAATATATTAACACAATCAGAGTGAGTCGTTTGAGTGATTCTGTACCAATTGTCTGAGAACAGACAACTACATGATTGTAGATACACACACCGGTGATAAATGACTGCTGGTGGTTCGTGGTTGGTTCCTTCCTTTCCCATGGATTGCTGGAAGTTCGTTTTGAAAATTATTTCAAATAATGGTTCACGAGCGGCTTTCGAACGGTTCGGCTCGCAAATGTAGACGCACCTTAATAGTGGTGAAATGTGGGTTTACTCTTTCACAATGATGAATTAACGTCCGGGGACTGGATTTTGTGCCTGCCATAGTCTTAAGCTAGATTAAAAGGCATATGAAACTTCGACACTCCTTGCAAGTCGGTGGTGGAAGATATACGACGTGAATAAAAAAACTGACCCAGTCCGCAGGTGTGAAACATTTATGGATATAAATAAATGTTAGTAAATCAATACTTTTAATTCAGTCATTTTGAAAACTCCTTTACTTATCCAATCAAACAGAAGGCTCAAATAGTAGCAAATATATTAACACAATCAGAGTGAGTCGTTTGAGTGATTCTGTACCAATTGTCTGAGAACAGACAACTGTAACTCAGAGCACACAACTCATTTGGTTGCGGAAATAATTATCAGACAACCGTCCTTGTGCCCGCATTTCTACATCTAATCGTATCTCAAATATAAATAAGTAGATCCCAAAAAATAAATAAGCGAATAAATAAATATACTAAAGGTACTCTAAAAACGTGAGCTCAATTAACTATAGCATCAAGCAAAAAAACAATAAATCAGCTTTGGATATTTATTCATGAGTTATATATATATATATATATTTATTTTTTTCAAAAGATAAAACCATATATGATGTTATAAAGAATACAATTACGATAGGCTTAGTGTAGGAAACATATTTAAGTTTAAATACATGAATAAGAGTTAATATAAAAGATCATATCAAATTATCTTATAACATTAGTAAATTAGTTTAATAAATTAAATAAATTAAATTTTACTATTAGTTATCATGAAACCTACTTGTCAAATAACGTTATATAGCTCATATTAAAAACAACTCTATTTACAAATTTATAAGAGTAATTCAACTAGCCGTAAAATATATACAAATAAAATTTTTAACCTGACAAGATTCGAAGTAAGACCAAAAGTAATCAAGGCTTCTATTATTAGTCACTATAAAAAAAAGAGCTTTAATTCATTTCCCTTTTTAGAAGACAAAATCCTCAATGAATATATAATAAAGAAATGACTGGATTACACACAATGTAATTTCAAATAAAGAGTATTTCCGATGATAGTAAAATGTAGAGTGAGATTCACAAAGAGTAATATTAATTAACAAACACGATTATTAGACCTTCCTACAATATAAATTTATTATCTGTCTTATAAACCAATAGTGATATTCAATATTTGATATGTATCGATCTTAGCCATAATATATAAGTTCAATATAACAATCTCTGAACAAACTCATATCAATCATCATCAAATTTAATTTCAATCTGTGATACCAGAGTATATTAACTTAAAAAAAAAGATAATAGGCTAAAAGATGATTTTTGAAGAGTTTACATAATTTACAAATAATTTATGCTGAAACTTAAAATGTTTTTTTACATTTAAATGAATGCGCAGTCAAGGTTTCGTACTCCTCTATCCAGATTAAAGTACAAGAGTGCTGGTCATATTGTAATACCGGCGGTATATACGCTTAAACCCAGAGAAAAAAGAGGAGTCGAGAAACATGGTGGGAGGGAAATAATTGGGTCACGAAGGAGGGGATACGCGTGACAAACATAGCTCCGGAAACAAACTCCATTGTTCGAGAGCATTCTCCCATAGTCTAGAACTGGCTTTACTTCACATCTCAAATTATCTTAAATGTTCTATCTCGAGACCTATAGCAGCCACCGCTTGAACTTGGGTGAGCTTGGTCAGTTCATTACACGCCGTGGTCTTGCTAGGATGTGTGCTTTGTTGTGAAGCTGATTTCGTTGTCGCGAGGCTCTGGGACGGTGAGATTGGGTAAGTGGTTCATTCCCCCTCGTATTATTTCTTCTTGTTTTATAACAAATTCTACAATTTGCGAGCTATAGCATGAAGTTTAGTAGAGCCACACCGACCTACAGCTTACAGATCATCCACTCGTTACTAGTATTATAATTATGAGAAAATGATTATTTTTTTGAGCTCTAATAAAGTGAATTTTAAATAGGAAGGAATTATTTTGACCGGTATAAAATTTACCAAACTGTTTTCATAAGGTCATGTGATGTAAAACTGTCACTTTTAATAATATGCAGTGTCAATAGTAATAATAAGGTAAAAAATATATAATTGTGATCGACTGTAAACAAATGTTTTTATATTTCCAAAAAGGTTTCTTCGTAACATAATCAAAGTGTAGGTAAACCCTGATTTTTATAGGAAGATCATATTTGATCATCAACACTGAGTGAATATCACTAAAATGTGCTATTCTATAAAAATACCATATTTATTTCTTAATTATTTAGTAATTATAGGCTGATTTTGGTACATATAACAATATTTGGTATTTATTAAAGCTACTAAAACCATATTAATATATTCAGATATCAAGTCACGTTATTTTTGGATATCTCTAATGATGGATATAATACATAATTTTAAACTAACACAAATAGTATAGTATAATTTTATCAATAATGGTAGTAAAGAAATTTGTTTGAATTTTATTTTCTGTTATTCCAACCAAAATTAAGTTATACAAACCTAATCTAAAAAGTTATTAAAAGCTTATGATAATACTTGCATATAGATAACTCTATAGTATCTATTTAAAGTAATAACTAAGTGGACCAAGAATCTTAATTCTTTTGTAAATTTATTTCCCACCGTTGTCGAAAGATGAGTTTCCACTTTTCAAATAATATTATTCCTGTGAATATCAAACTTTAACTTTTATAACAGTTAAAATGTCAAACAATATCCTCCCTCTCAACCCCCTCTGTGGTATAGTGGTAATTGTTCTTTGCTACAGATTCAGAGGTCTCAGGTTCAATCCCCGGTGCTTCCAAATCTTATATGTGAATAAGTTGGTTTGGGACGGGTTATAACTCAGCCCCATGAGGACAAATGAGGAGATACTTGAATAAAGACGTAAGAGGTCTGGTTTAGAAAATAGATTAATGGTTGGAGGGCTAACTGTTCTGACCACATGACACCCTTTATCTGCGAGGGTTGGCACTATATTTGTTGACGGTGGTAAAAACTCAATGGGTATAGCTTTCTTTTGGCCAGACAATGTAGATATTATTTAACTCACTCAAGTTGCCATATTAATTATGCAACTTGCTAGTTACATGTTAGCACTTAATCATATAAATAAGGTATCTTGAGGGTATCACTACAAATCCAAGATCTAATCAATTCTAATAATTTGTGGCAGATATAAACTCACTGTGAAATCGTGTTGCTGGAAACGCCCAAACTTGAGGAAAGTTCGCCCTATCTGACTGTTCTCTACTTCCTGGAGGAAGTTCAACACACGGACATCTTGCACGCTTTCCAGACTTAACTGTAATGACGGTCCACTGCCCCAAAGCTGTCATCAGTGGCCGTCTCCAAGCGCTTGTTGGCGTTCTGCTTAGTTCTATAAGATCACTCCCTCTTTCCCCTTGTCGATTTCCCTTTCCTAATACGTCAGTGCATATGGTATAAAAACATCACCCATCACTTCATATTTTGTATTTATTTGGTTGGAGGAACATCCTATAGGTTATTAAGGACCAGTGGACTAGCAAGCGGTGATCACGATGTTTGACACATCGGTCTCACCTCCTCGCCGGAGATGAAGTAAAAAAGTCTGGGACTATGAAAATTTAGATCTAGTAGTTTTTGATAGGATTTTTCTGTTTTTACTATATCCATAAGACATAACTTTGAATCACAAGGTTTCTGAATTGTTTTTCCACGTCCATAAGACATAGTTGTGAATGTCATAGTTTCTTACCTGTTTTTATATATCCATAAGATATAGATTTAATGTCAGAGTTTATGATCTGTTATATTTTTATGTCCTTAATACAGAGTCTTAAATATCTGGGCAATTGCCAGACCCCCTTTACTGTATGGTCATGTCCCGGCTAGTTTTACTCTTTAGATCAAAAAATAGTGGAAATCTGGTTATCTATAGCTTTGTTCCATGATCTAGTTGGGTCCTTTACTGATACCCGTCTCTAATTTTTCTAATGTTGAAACTTTGTACGGTCTCAGCTCGTGGTTATGCTACTAATTAAGGATAGTGGCCCACGTGGTATTATTTGTTTTGTTTGGCCACCTTCTGGCACAGCTAGAATTAGTTAATGTTTAACTGTTTGCAATCTGTGTCTAGACTTGTGTTGACATTTAAATATACCATTGAATGACCAGGCAGTACTAATGAGGAATAGACTGGCCATATATTTACAGGCTATATTCCTGGTAGCTTGTCATTAACGCTTGTTAAATTATTGTTCCTATTCAAGGAACTTAATCTTTGTATCTCGTAACTCTATATGGAGTTAACTCATGCTATCTATCCCGTTTAACTACCAGAGTTTTAACTTTTTAAACTAGGACTTTCTAGAATTAGGTATTGTTAACTATTATTCTCTTATGTGCTTATTAGGTAAAAAGTCGAGTAGCCGCAAGGCTGGAGTGGTGTTGTCGCTTAACCTTGGATCAACAACTGCTTCCAATTTAAATTGCCATAGTGATGAGGCAAACTAATCTTTGTTGTAGAATGTGTGTTTATTCTACTTTAACGAATTACACCCTTTTCTAAAATAGACACAACCATACTTGTCATGGTTTCAGGTCAAACCAAGGTACTTCATACCTACCGCTCCCAATTGGGACAACAATGTCTAAAGTAACAGATATAATTATCATCCATATTCATTGGAATGTTTTGTATATGATCTCTTCCAACCATTTGTAATACTTTCGACTGTTTGAATTTAAAAAAATCTGAGTTGTTAAACTTGTATATCTCTCTTATGTTTCCTCCATCCCATCCTTCTTGGTATATCTATGTTACTATATTCGTCACTTCTTCTATCAGAGTAGGAGAGTAGGCGATACAACTATAAGGTGAAGCTCGGTTTATCAATTCATTTCTGTGACAGAGATCTACCAAAGATTCGCGCTTGCAGGTTGTTTTCTCTCATGTCATTTTTTAGTTCAGTTTGATCTAGATACCTTCAAGAAGGTAAGCTAGTTCAACTATTTAATTTAGGCATAATAGTACAATTCAAATTATTCTTTCTTGAACTACACATCTCTATCTGGAAGTGGAGAAGCAATTTCTGTAACTCATTTAATAGTGTGGTACAACTACTTAGCTCAGTTGGTAGTGTATCTGCCCACAAAGGTAAAGGCCCCGGGTACAATTCATGGCATGGCCAAAAAATAAATCACACTTAGAACACAGATTTTGGTTGATAACGTATAGATTACTGTGAAAAACATATCATTTGACATGGTTAATGAGTTTAAATATTTAGGAACAATTTAAATAAGCAATAATGATATAAGAAAGGAAATTAGGAAAATAATACAATTTGGAAATGCATGTTAATACTGGATCAGTAATTTGTCATCTCGCCTGCTCTCTAGTAATATAAAATTCAGAATATACACAACAATTATTTTACCGGGTTGTTTCTATGGGAGTGAAACGTTGTTTCTATGGGAGTGAAACGTTGTTTCTTACGTTACATGACGAAAACAAGTTTAGGTTGTTGGAAAACAAGGTGCTTCGAAAGATATTTTGTTGAAGAAGTGAGTCAAAAGGTTACATAGTGAGAAGTTATATACCTTGTAACTATCACAAGACATAGTTAGGATAATTAAGTCTCGTGGATTACGGTGGACAGGATATGCATCATGACTGGGAGAAACTAGACCTATTTTCAGAACATTGACTTGAAAACCCAAAGGGAAGAGACTATTGAGAATACCTAGATGTAGATGGGAGGATAACATTATGATGGCCCTGGAAGAGATGGAGTGTAATGAGGTGAACTGGATATAACTATCTCAAGATAGGGATGGTTGGTGTACTTTTGTAAGTGTGGCAATGAACTCTCGAGCTCCTATTGCCATAAAGTAGATAAGTAAGAAATAAATCTTTCCTCTTTAACAATAATGTAATAAATAATGGCTTGAGAGATGTGTGTTGAGTTTGCTATGGAGCTAGGTAAGTTTATAAGTCGTATGTTGATGTCTAACCAGAAGGTGAACGTTAAATACTTCAAATTAATATATATCATGTGATGATAACGTCAGAATGAACCTAAAGTGACGGGGTGTAATGAGGTGGTTTGGATAGAACTAGCTCTTTTGAGGTATAGGTGGTGTAATTTTGTAAGTGGGTAACGAACTTTTGAGTTCCTAACACCATAGAGTTAGTAAATAAGATGAACTATACTGTTTAATACAAAAAAATAACTCTTTTTTAATATAATTTTTGCCAGGTAGCCATAGAACAATATGTATGCTAGTGTCATCTCTGGTCACCTGTGTACCATCAGCTTGTATATTATATTTCCATATCTCAGAACGTGAAAGTTTTTTTAGAAGCTCTACATAAAGCTATAATATCCGTATAAATGTTTTTCTTTGTTTGTGTGCCCTGCAACCCTCTGTAGACTATGACCATTTGTGGTAATGTATTGTCTAATCATAGCTGTCATATGATTGGTCGAAGAAAATATCGTGAATATCCAGGCCCTACAAGCTATGAGGAGACCATCTTGTCTTTAGGATGTTGGCCAGAGTTTTCCTTCCTGAAGTGTGTCATTTAAACCCGGACGCATTTCAATTTTCCCATAACCTATAGAGTAAATATTTTATTTGCATTCAACCGTAGTTGAAAAAATACAAATAACAAAAAAATTAAACTTATCATTATTATTATTACTATTAATTTTTTTTAGTACTGGGTATTACAACACTTAAGTGTTTTATACCTATAATATAACTACTTTTATTAGTTAAGGATGAGTAAGGCTGAATTTAGAGGAAGAGTAATCACTTTTGTTTGGAAGTAGAGTTTAGAAACATTAAGGAAAAAACACCCTCAGTGCACCCAACCGTGATTCGAAACCTCACCTCCCCGTATTCGTCAATCTATTTTGTTTCAGATAGCATGTTAGTCCACGTTTTGAGCAATGTATAGTTTTGGTGCTAATAATACAATATTGTTAATCTAATTCTAATAATATCGTACACTTGTAATCGTAAGTTAATTAGTTGTAGGGATTAGTAGCTATTTACAATATAGACCCAACAAATATTCTATGCTTAGTATGGTGTCGGAAAAATTGCGACCGGGAAAACTGCGCCCTCCTAGAAAAAAGTGAAAACTATGCCTCACATGAATCATCACACTAAAAGGTGGAAAATATGTACCCACACGACCTTGTCTGTCTCGCTTAAATAATTTTAACAAGGTCGTGTGAGCGCATTTTTCTCACTTTACTCATGACCTTAACATTTTCACCAGCGTAGATCGGTTCATCGCATCCTTTTGTTTAGGAGGGTGGGTATTTTAAATTGACTCATCGCACATCATGAGGTCTTGAGGATTCATCGCACCTGTTTCTTTTCCTGTTGCTTAGGTTAGGTTAGGCTAGGCTAGGTTTTTCAATTTAATAAAGATTGGTATGTATTTGTAAGCATTTGATGTGAACGTATAGATTGAATTTACCAAACTAATTATTGCTGACCTTTTATTCCCTTTTTTGAATCTAGGATAGACTCTTTCAAACACTTTGTTATTTGGGCGTACTTATCGTCAATCTATTTTGTTTCAGATAGCATGTTAGTCCACGTTTTGAGCAATGTATAGTTTTGGTGCTAATAATACAATATTGTTAATCTAATTCTAATAATATCGTACACTTGTAATCGTAAGTTAATTAGTTGTAGGGATTAGTAGCTATTTACAATATAGACCCAACAAATATTCTATGCTTAGTATGGTGTCGGAAAAATTGCGACCGGGAAAACTGCGCCCTCCTAGAAAAAAGTGAAAACTATGCCTCACATGAATCATCACACTAAAAGGTGGAAAATATGTACCCACACGACCTTGTCTGTCTCGCTTAAATAATTTTAACAAGGTCGTGTGAGCGCATTTTTCTCACTTTACTCATGACCTTAACATTTTCACCAGCGTAGATCGGTTCATCGCATCCTTTTGTTTAGGAGGGTGGGTATTTTAAATTGACTCATCGCACATCATGAGGTCTTGAGGATTCATCGCACCTGTTTCTTTTCCTGTTGCTTAGGTTAGGTTAGGCTAGGCTAGGTTTTTCAATTTAATAAAGATTGGTATGTATTTGTAAGCATTTGATGTGAACGTATAGATTGAATTTACCAAACTAATTATTGCTGACCTTTTATTCCCTTTTTTGAATCTAGGATAGACTCTTTCAAACACTTTGTTATTTGGGCGTACTTGTTTTGTAAGTGTCTAAAACCGTGTGTGTGGCGCACTTTTCCTGCCTAATGGTGTAATTATTGGTAGATGGGTGCAATTTTCCCCTTTTTTCTCAGAAGGCGCAGTTTTACAGGGCGCAATTTTCCCTTATTTCTTAGTATAATTTAAAAATACTTTTCTTTAGATTAACAGATTATTCTGTAAGAAAGAAAAAATATGTTATCAATGTTGATGGCCTCGCTGTTCTCTACGTGCCTTAAAGGTCATAGTTACAGACGATTAGCCACGTCAGGCTATGTTTGACCGAAAAGAACTAGCAAACAAAAGAGAGCCATATTAAAGGTATTTTCTCCCATTTGAATTACTGTGTTTAAAGTTTGATTATATAGCGTGTGTTTTCGGTTGTTAATTGAAATTTACATCTTTTTATTTTAGCTATAGGTATTATTATCCGTTCGGGCTATATGCATATGTACTAATTACGATAATGCGTTAGGGGTGAGTAAGGTTGAAATTAGAGGAGGTGTAGGAGATTCAAACCTCGATTTCTTTTTTATTGACAGTCAGTATATTGTGAGAGTGATGCACTAGATAATTGCACCTCCAATGCTCGTTTTAATTAATAAAGTTAGAACGTATGATTCTTGTATAATATATACTTTTTATTTACCTTTACATGAATTAATCTCATTGGAACTCCAAAACGCGAGTGGGTGTCAACACTATCCACTAATTAAATTTATTTCATAAACATAGAAAAAATAAATTTTAAATATAGAGCCAGATTGTCACTATTCTGAATTACGTTCAAGGGAGAAGATACTTGAATTTTTGAGATTGACAAAATAAGCTCATCCTCCACAATATCGGCCTATTTAAAATTTCTCCACGGAAAGTTCTCAAACATGAAGTCTCAGTAAAACACTCCCGTCAGCCAGTAATTTCCATACTAGGACAAATAGCCTGCCATTGACACTAAGACTACTCCATAATTTTAAAATATTTTGTGGTGAACATTGTTTGAGTTTCAAGGCGTTATTTTTTCTGTAGCGTTTCTGGCCAACTTATTTTTTAGTATAATTTAAAAATAATTTTCTTTAGATTAACAGATTCTGTAAGAAAAAAAAATATGTTATCAATGTTGATGGCCTCGCTGTTCTCTACGTTTCTAAATGGTCATAGTTACTGACGATTAGCCACGTCAGGCTATTTTTGACCGAAAAGAACTAGCAAACAGAAGTGAGACATATTAAAAGTATTTTCTCCCATTTGAATTACTGTGTTTATAGTTTGATTATATAGCGTGTGTGTTCAGTTGTTTAGTGAAATTTACATCTTTTTATTTTAGCTATAGGTATTACTATCCGTTCGGGCTATATGCATATGTACTAATTAAGATAATGCGTTAGGGTTGAGTAAGCTTGAAATTAGAGGAGGTGTAGGCGATTCAAACCTCAATTTCTTTATTATTGACAGTCAGTATATTGTGAGAGTGACGCACTAGATAATTCCACCTCCAATGCGAGTTTAAATTATTAAAATTAGAATGTATGATTCTTGTATAATACATACTTTTTATTTACCTTTACATGAATTAATCTCATTGACACTCCAAAATGCGAGTGGGTGTCAACACTATCCACTAATTAAATTTATTTCATAAACATAGAAAAAATAAATATTAAATATAGAGCCAGATTGTCACTATTCTGAATTGCGTTCAAGGGAGAAGATACTTGAATTTTTGAGATTGACAAAATAAGCTCATCCCTCACAACATTAGCCTATTTAAAAATTCTCCACGGATAGTTCTTAAACATGAAGTCTCAGTAAAACACACCCATCAGCTAGTAATTTCCATACTAGGACCAATAGCCTGTCATCGACACATACTACTCCATAATTTTAAAATATTTTGTGGTGAACATTGTTTGAGTTTCAAGGCGTTATTTTTTCTGTAGCGTTTCTGGCCATTTCATATTGGCCCTTGATTGATCTCCAGATGAGAACGATTTATTTTTTCCACGTCAGAAAAGTCGCTTTTTACTACAATGATTAATCTAAACATTTTACATTTTTTAAATATATGTTTTCTAGCACTGGCTCTTACTATCAGTTCGTTGTATACGCCTATATTTAAATCACACTAATGTGTTAGTGTGTATAAAGATTTAATTCAGAAGTACATCCAAATTTGAGTGGAGGGAGAGTGGAAAACCATTTAGGTAATACCACCCTCAGTGCACCTGACTGGGATTGAACCCCGATCTCCTTGACTTCAGAAGTCTAGTCTAACATGAGAGTAGCGTGTTAGACCAAATAACAACCAAATCGGATAGTAATAGTTAGTAATAACACATGTAGCACGTTTTACGAACCATAAACCTATAAATATATGTTTTGGTTCAGTGGCACCAAATGATTTCCAGAAAGGACTTGATACTTGTCTATTTTTACACAATCTAATGTATTAATAAATCACATTCGTCTTTATTGAAACATTTCCAAAATATTTCTTACATTGGTTCATCTTCTTACAGTTTTCAAAGTTTCTCAATCTTGTAACAAAAAATATATATATATAAATATATATATATATAAAATAATATATATATATAAAATAATATATATATAAAATAATATATATATATAAAATAATATATATTTATGTAAAACTTTTTCCAAAGTTTTATGCGTAAAATTTTTTATTTCATTTTCTTTCTTTACGTATTCCTTTCTTTTTTGTCGTAACAAAACACAACCTCCTTGGGGACTTACAACCACTTGCTGTCAGGTTCAACCACTCCTCACCCAAAACCTTCTTCTCTCACCTTCTCTAAGAAAAAAACAAACAAAACAAAAAAAAATCTGAATAACAACGACTATTTTCGTGGATTTTCACAAACACCGTACAGATTAAAATATAGATTTCAAAACTTTACACCAAGATCCCCAGACATTCAAATCCAAGCTAGTCCTCTTGTCCCCCCCCCCTACCCCCACCTTAGCTTCTTTCTGGGTTGTTTAATGCTTAGGGGGAAACAGCCCTAGAAGATGAAGAGGGGAGAGATTCTAGTCTTGAGAACTCCAGAGGACAATTAATTATGGAGTCTGTACAGCTTTTGTTTAGAGGATCGTACAGTTTGAAATGCATGTAGGTACAGTGCGTTCCGATAAAATATAAACATTATTTATAATATTAGAGGCACGTGTATCATAAACAAACATGTATGTGTATGTGTGTGTGTGTGTGTGTGTGTTTGTGCGCGCGCTTACAGTGCGTATTCATACCGTTTAGGATATTTACATAAACATACAAATAGTAAGGTTATATCTTCTTGGTTAATATATTTCTATTCTCTTCTATTTATTTATATAATTTTTAGTCTTCTATGACGAAGACATGTTTCGATGATGTTATACCATTTTCAGGTCTGATTTATAAACTGTTTAATTTTATTTCTTCATGTTGGTAACTTACTACTTATTTTTAATCATCCCAGAAAAAGATTCTTTCATATAACACCTCAAAAATTCATAATTTTTCCAATAGTATGGATTAAAATAAATCATGTTTATTATAAATACGGTATTTATAAACTTGTTAATTTGAGTGTTTATTTATTTAATATTTCATATATATAATATATGGTAATTTCTCTTAAATATTTCAATTTCTAATGTTTAACTTTATAATCTTAATAACATATTTTTACACAATAATTTACAATTACATAAGTTTTCCTCAGACCTCAAGAACCTAAAAATTTCATCGTAGAAGACTGAAGCTTACATTAAATAAGGATAAGGGAATAAAAAATAGTAACAAGGAAGATATAACCTTAACATTTATTACTCCTTACCAAATAAATATGAATATTATTAAAAATATACAAATATGATAGGGCAGAACTCTCATTCACGTGAAGGATGAATGAAAAACTATTAAGATAAAAAAAACACTCTCAGTACACTGATAATCCAATTGAAACCCGCATGTCCATCTCTGTGGGTCAGAAAAAAACTAATTTGGTTCAAGGCTGTGTTCCCCAAACTGTGGTGCAAGTACCCCCAGGGAAATATGAAGGATATCAGAAGGTACATTACATACTACAAACTTATATTAATCATAAAATATATTTTAGTAATGATTGGCTTATTATTTTGATGGGATATCATGGACATTTGTAAGCTTCCGTTCACCTTCTAATAAGGCTTTAAGTCAGGTCCCCCTTAATAAAAAAAATAGCACTTTTGTAACGACCGTGTACGATGTTCTCGTATTAGGCATTAAATTTACACAGCACTTGGTTGCCGTTAACGGAAGTGTCGGGACTCAAATAGCGAGTAAGTATACAATGGGTAGATTACAAAATACTGGTAAAAGTTTTTTGGTTAAAATCATTATACATACATAGGTTTCTATATGATATAATAATGAGATCACTCATAAAACTCTAATATATATATATATATACATATATATGAGACAATAATGAGATCAACCATAAACATGTTTTATGTAGTTTAAAAACCAGCTATTGGACTATGTTTAGAAATTATTGCTTGATTGGAGTGTCTTACTAAGCCTCCATGTTCAATACCTTTTCAAGGAGAGTTTTAAATAGATGGATGGTGTGAATCATCCCTAACACATAAGTGTAACTAGTCTATATGCGTGTAGCCCAGTCGAGTAATAAAATGCTGTGATAGTAAATATATATATATATTAGCACAACATATCACTACTCATCCGGGCTACGCGCATATGTTTTATGCTAATGTGTTATGCTCGATAAAGGTTGGATTAAGAGGAATTTTACCCTCATTGGCATGTAGGTATAGTGGAGAACCATTGAGGGAAAACCACCCTAAATACAACTGCTATTCGAACTCCGATTTCCCATTCACTGGTAGTCTAGTATAATTTTAGAGTGAAGCCTTAGACCAAGCGGTCACCAAGAAGCGTGTTTCTCTTATATTGAATGGCTAGTAGCGCTTGTGTTAAAAAAAAATATTTCAACCACATTTTGTGAAAGTTGGTAAAATATTGAAAGCCCAGCTAGAACTTGAGATTTGGGTTCTCAATTATTGTAGCTTTTTCCACATATATATATATTTTAAAGTGAGCTTATATAAAAATAGTAATGTTTTATTTGAGACACAGAAATATACAAAGCCTATTGAGGACCGTTTCATCACAATTAGAATCAAATTGGAGAGTGTTAATTAAATGATTATTTCTTATTTCACATAAATGGTGTCTGGCCACATGAACTGAGTGACTTAATTAAAGTCTAGATGAAACTAGATTGAGTCTTAATTGCTATTGATAGCATTTTATCTATTTTGTAAGTTATTCTGCTATCCAATTAGAAAATATTTAAGTGCTTGTCTAATTGATTTGGCTAATTTAGTTTTTAAATCGTGTACTTATATAATAAGTCTGTTTATAATGTGAATTCAAAAGAATTTAAGTGAATGAAAGTAATGTTTGTTATTTATGACTTTATTTGGCTTTATGCTTTTCAATCATCATGATCACCAATTTTTACTCTCTAAAACACCGTAAAAGTAGAAATCTTTTAAGACTCAAATATTATTTGAGTGCTTTGTTACTGCCATGGGCAAGAACGTTTAGTCGTGTTGCTTCAATCATTTTTCAAACCTTTCTAAAACACTTTAGTTTTAATACCACTAAGATCAAATATGTAATATTCATGTGGGATCACAGTTGTGGTAAGACGACTTAAATATCATCCCGAAGTAAATATCAGGAGCCAATAAACTAATATGTTATTCTCACAAAAAATCCCAATTCTGTATAGTAGTAATATTTTTATTGGGTGAAAAGTAAAAATATATGTGCACCATAAAATTGGCAAACTTAATCATGAATATGCATTCTTTATCAGAACATAACTATAAAAACTCACTATTGTTCTATTTTTATATATAATGCACAGTGTAATCGTTAGCCAGACAGTTACCCGCATTGGTAGTCCCACGTTCTTTAACGTGTCACTCTGATGTTGGACTGGATTGCCATTGATTAGACAGTTGGAGTTTGAATCCCAGTCGGGTATACTCAGGGGAGATTTTTTTAAAGGTGAACCACTCTCAACCCACGCAAATCCAGGAAAATGTCCTCTTAAACTTGTCCTTGATTATCCTTATTACATTGGCGTAGTGCTTAATGTATTAATATAACCTAAACTGATAATAAGAATTATTAAATTAAATTACAAATTTAGATACTATAATTTTATTCCTTATGCTAGGGTGATAAAAATTGGAGGGTCTCTTTCAAAATTAGAACATAGATAACAGTGAGTTTAAAGGTAGACTGAAACAATATATTTTCATCAAAAGTTTTAAAATTTCACTTTTAATAATGCTATTGGTAGAGTTTATTAATAATTTATAAATAATATAAACTATTAAATGCTAGCTCTCTAAATCTAAGGAGAAATTTTTTGACACGGACAACACATTCCCTCCAGGTTTCTCGCTGTTGGATGACTCCAAGTGAGTCTTCACCACCTCCCGACCCATGTGCCAATTTCCCTTTTCAAGTGCTAGTTCACCCGGAATGACTACCAACGTCCCCTTCTCAACTTTCCCTTTTTCAACGCTGTCTTTTCCAGTCTTTATATTTGCCAGTTCTTTCCCCTGAAGCCGTGACGGTGGCTTTATCTAATTCTGTGAGCAAAGAGGCTAACGCCGAGAATCAGGGTTGTCCAACTTATTACACCTAGCAGCACCCCATCCACCCCTGAATGTGGCGTTCAAAGTAAGGCCATGGACATAGAAAGGGTTGGGCTAGTTTTTAGTGTGTGTGCATGAGTTCAACTTAGAATAATAACTGTCAACTACTTAGAGACCAAATATTAGGCTGCTGAAAGGTTTAGAAACGTGTATGTTTGAAATAAATGGTCACAAATGATGGTTTATTTTATGTTTTGTTTTTAATCACTAATCAAGACATTGAATGTATAAATAATACTATTAGATAATAAATCGGTTTTAAATTGGTTTAAAACACCAACAAATTGCTTGTTGTGACCGATAGAAGTTTTACAACTATATACAAAATATAAAAGTAATGATATATTATTTAATGTCTTTAACCATACGAGGCTATACTGTTTATTATGATAATTGGAAATGTATAACTTCTTGCCCCTAATCAGGCGTTTACAATGCTGTACTATACGGAATGAGTTTATGAGCAACTATGATGACCAATCCATACCTATTTAATATCTATGAATGGAACCTGGAGAATATTAATAATTTAGTAGTTTTAGTAAAAACTATATTGGTTACTCTTGCGTACATATATTATTAATGTTATGATTCCTATATTTTTTAAGTTATCAGCGTTTGTCAATTCTTATTGAATTTTAATATTGGTATTTATTTACTATTTAACTACTTTTTATTAATTTTTACTTATTGTTTAGTAAATTTGTATCGAACAAATCATTATTTATTTATCATTATTTATTTCATTTTTATTACTATGTATTTGGGCAGATAATAGAAAATAGTAAGTGTATTGGAAGGATACAATTTGAATTCTGAAGTTAAGAGCGAGTGCTGGAAGTTAAATATGAGGTCAAATTAGTTTCATCAACTGTCAAAAGGTTTTCGATAGAGTGCAGTATAAGAAACGAATGGAGGTATTCAAGAAGATCGGTACCAACTGTAGAGACAGAAGGCTGATTTCAAAACTGTACCTGAGGCATCAAATGATGGAGAGGTTGAATGATGAAGTGACCAACAGTGTATAGATAGAAAGAGACGGCAGGAATGATGTTAATAGCCCAGTATGATAAAATTGTATTGAGATTGAATGTTCAGAGAGGTCCTGGAGCGACGTGGTTTATTCAGGATAGGAGGACGCGTCCTCAACATAATAAAATATATAAATGGTTTAGCATTGCAGGCCAAAAATAAAAAAGAATTTCAGGAAATAATGAGCCAGCTGGTAGAAGTAGGGAGAATATATGACATGAAGATCAGCATTGAGAAGTCAAAAGCTATGGTAATTTCAAAAAATAAAGAACCACTTAAAATCTAAATTGGGAGCAAGGAGCTGAAAAACATAGAGAAGTTCAAGATCAAATGGACCGGCGGGTGACAAATTAATACGTTTTAAGAAGAGTTGGTGAAAAGAGAATTATTTTTGATGTAATTCTTCGGTACATAGCTTAGTTGATCGGACGCATTCTAAGTAGGAACTGGCTTCTGTACATCATAGTAGAAGGAATGCATGAGATAAAGATGAGCTAAGAAAGAAGGATTCAAATATAAGTTGGTTTGAAGGAAATAATAAAACGATGTTAGCTGAAGTAGGAGACGGTCTAGTTTCACTGACAAAAGGAATGGGCCAGTCATAGAGTAAGGAGTAGAGGATATAAGGTAGAAAAATGTAGATATATAGGGTGGGAAGAAACATAGAAATAACTTTTGGTGTGAATAGAGGAATAGGCAAACAGAGGAAATGAGACGCGGGGGAGAAAACCCAGGAAGAGAATTACAAAAATAGAACAATAAATTAAGAAGCAAAGAAATGGAAAGGTGTATATATAGGAAAAATTACCTCGAAAGTAAAGAAAAAGGGGGGAAACAACCTCAGAGGCGAGTGAGACAAAGAATTAAATAAATAACCAAGGGAGTGTGAGTTTGCTAAGCGAAAAGAGATATAACAAGACTATATAAATATTATGGACTTATTTTGATTATTAAGTGCAACAACAATCTCCTCATTGTGCTATTATAAACACTTTAATTCCACTTAATCTGCATATAGCTTTGAATACATACTTAATTTATGAAGAAATTTAATTATATTATTGAAAATTGCTCTTACGTACACGCAAATCGAACTAAGCTTTCTTCACCTGTTGGGCCATTTTTCCACCACCGCAAAATAAAAAATGAGTTTGGTAAGATAACGATCATGATGATGATAATTTCCATCTTCTCTACTACATCTCCCACACTTTCTCCCGTGAAAAGTAGTAATGAAAGCAGGGGAGTCCATCCAATCACTCTCACTTTCATCCTTCCTCCCCCACCCATCTCCCACGCCAGCCCACTTACACACAACGCCCCCTCTCTTACTTCAGTTTATCCACTTCCTATCCAATCCTTACTACCCTATTCTTCCTTCCTTCTTCATCCTCCTTACCATGTCTTCCACAGTAGCTAGACTTTCGCCTCTAACTACAGTTTTAATCCTCCATTCACATGCAAATTCATTTTATTGGTAGTAGTGAGTTTATTAACTGGCTTTTCTCATCTCTGTCCTATCCCTTACCTTTCCCTTCAAATAGTAAGCTCTACTATACTGTACACGATACACATTGAACCACCCCTCCCTTACCATTCCTCGCACCCTAAAGGCAGACACAAACAGCGTGCGTGGAGAGGTGGCAGGCTGAATGTGTTTGAATGTGTGTTTGTTCTTTGTGGTGCAAAGTCTTTCAATAAACATTCGTACATATTTTCATATACTTTATAATATGTAACCAAAATAAAAAAATTATATCAGGTAACCCCCCTTTAATAAATTTTCTTCCCAAAAACAATTATATTAATTTGTTAGTGATATGAAACACTATTCGGAAATAAATAAGCAATTTTTAAGAATTTCAATTTTAAAAAAATCCCTTATCTTTAAGAAAGCTATTTGAAAAATAAAAACAAACACGCATTATTATTTATAATGTAAAACCCGCCCTATACTCCCAATTTAAACAAAATTTCTATGGCCATTTACAAAAAAAGTTTAATTTAAAAAAATGCGAGTCAATACTTAGTCTTAGAATACACATAAGAATCACGATTTAAAATTGATATATAACATTTTTATTATTAAGTTTTTATGAATTCCAATCATTGGTTTCATATGCACACCCAGATATAGATAGATTGATGAGGATAAGGACCATCAGAGTTATTATAAGACCCAATTAGTTGAATTAAGGGTCTCATAAAACGTAAATATATAACGTAATCTCGAGGTTGATAGTTTTCACAATTACAATATTTTCTTTTTGAGCGAGTAAAAAAACTCATTTAATTATAAAATACGTGATCATTTTTATGCAAAACAATATTTGTGAAGAGTCGGGAAGGAATTGAGATTGGAGGAAGATTGTGAAGGGGGGGGAGGGGATGAGCTCACATAATTTAAATACCTTTTGAAAACAATTTACATATAATATAATCCTCTAGATCTAATAACTAAACAAACATCCTAAGTATTTAATTTTACTTAATAAAACTCCATAAATAATTTACTAAATCATATAAAATCTTTTATCGTTAATATTTAGTACCGTTTAACACGAGCGTTTTCTTGTCGCGCGTCTCTTACCGTCACATCGTCTACCACAGAGTTGGTCAAGGCAAATTGGTCCAAGTAGGTCCTTTCAATCAGTCAACACGTGACGTGACGGGTTTGATTCCAACGCTCCTTCCTCGACGTTCTATCAGTGGTTGGCGGTGGCGTCATTGATACACATCAAATAAAGAAAAGGAAACCTTTAAAATGGAAGGTTGCTACCGCACATTTCAGCTGTAGCTTTTCTCTCTTGGTGTAAAGCTACGGCCACGTTTGTTACCTGGTTGCCGTGACCAGGTCACTGTAGTGTATTACATTGATCCTTATGAGGGTGGCCACACTTGGCGACCAGCGACAGTGACACATTTTAAAATGTTTTCGTGAGCGTTTTCAGGTCGCTATGACAAATACGGTCACCTTTATTTCTTATGGAGGTGGCCACACTTGCGTTCGTGTCGCAGCCTGTCGCGAGAACACTGGATACTTGTGTGGGTTTGCTTGCTTCATCCTAGGCTAAAATGTCAACCGATAAGGTGCTCGGGACCACGATATCACTCCTCCACTAAGCATTTTCACTAACTTTCTTGCAAACCGACCAGTGTTTCCCACCCATCTGGGGTTTGACACTCGGTAGAGTACGGTACTTATCAATATTTGATACCAAGCTATTTATTTATAAATGAAGTAAATGCAAGATCATCACTGTGGAATCTAAAACATCGAGACTAACAAACAAGGATGTTAAATCCAAGATCTGGATAGAGATTGCAGTTGCAACAGTGGAGGGTTGAGATGAATTAAACAATGAATAAATAAAAGAACATGGTAAGAACTTCTTTGATTAGCATTTTAAAAAATCAGACCATATACAGTATACCAACTAAAAATAGATTGAAATGTTTGGCAAGGGCTTGGAGTGCAAAGGTTGTTTCCAATCATAATAATTAATTCCACTTTGTAAATAATATTTTTTTTAAATAGCTTGAACATACTGATAAATTGTATTCTATACATGGCACTTAAACCATTATAATTAAATAGGGGTGTGTTTTCAGTTTTTTTCTTAAAAAGTTTGTCCATTAGTACGTCTCTGAATATGAATGGTGTGGACACCGTATTATCAATATTTACGTTTCTTCTTCATATAACTATATAAGCCTACTACTATGGCTAACGACAAATATTTACGCCTTGGTTCCATGATAACTGGTCATAAAACGCGGCGACCAGGTCGCAAGCGTGGTCTGTAGCAACAAAAATCATTCCATGTGACCTGGTTGCAGCGTCCAGGTCACAAGCGTGGTCGCAGCCTTAGGTCAAATCTGAGGCTTCATCCTCTTGCTCCTCACCCCAACCCTTGGTGGCTGGAGGCCAGGAAATTGATATCAAAGTTTTTAATTTGTAAAGTTAATACACACCCAGTTTTTTAGGACGCAATAATTTAGGTGTATTCTGCCTTAATTTATTAAATAGATGGTGAAACGCACTCTTAATCAATTGTACGCTCTTTATTGGCTGAACCTAAACAAATCTTTATTTGTTTTTTCTTTATTATATCTTTCGGTGTAATACGCAGCCATTGCTTTTTCTCTATTCACCTCCATTGTCAGGACACATTGGCAAGCTACTGACTGTGCTGTGCTGATGCGTCTAATTTTTTGTTGTTGGTGATTCACACTATACGTCGGCAAACCACGCGATAGAAATCTTTCTTGTAAAAAGACTAAATAATCAAAACGTAGGGTAGACCTGACGCGCGCTAGTAAATACGTGCAACAAGGAAATGCACACGTTAAACGAGCCTTGAAAAAATATTTCAAACATTACATTTTTCTTATTATAACTTTGATTCCATCCAAAGTTGACTAAATTCTGTAGAAATATACGTGTTAAAAAAAATTAAGTTGTTGAAAACATTTTTTTCTCAATTTAATATAATCTCTTTGATATTGTTAGCGATTTACTAAAATAAACGGGTAGTTTTAGTAAAGGTAAAATTAAATGTCTGTATTCACGTCTAAAACCAATATGGAATAAAAGAACTAAATGTATCCCAAAACACATTAATGTGGTGGCACACGTAACGTGAGTAAATGTGTGTTACATTTATTTACAACACTTTTTTAGTCAAAATAATTCAAAATGTTAATTGTATACAAACATAAAGTTTAATTTTTTTCTTAAAATGATACCAACAGTTGTTGAATATCCGTCTTGAGCATGAGGCATTATCTAAAATCATTTTTAAAATTAAATATTCTTTATTATTTTTCATATAAAATATTCTTCATATAGCAAACGATTTTTAAGCCAAATCGTTTACAAAATGATTTTTAAGAAAAAATTTGGAATTATGTATACTAATCTTAAATAAATAAAAAAGTAAATATTTAAAAAAATCTCCGGATACTATTTTGAAGCATATTTTATAGATATTAGATTTTCAAGAACCAAGCTATTTGTAATCTACCCTTGGACAAATTTTTATCTAAAAAATAAGTATACAGTATTATTTAGTATTTAAAATATTACCCAGACATAAATTTAAAATCAATTGGTAAAAATCATTTTTGAAATATTTTGGATATTAAAAAATAATTCATCAGTATATTACCCTTAATTTGAGGTAGTGAATACAAATTTAAATCTACTATGAAGTATTACTATATTAAATATAAATATTAAGTTTGAAGGAAATCAGCTGTAACCCAGTAACAAATAGACAGACATGGGGTTACGTTAAAATTGTAATACCCACCTTTTTAGGTTTAGTGACACATAAAACGAAAGAAGTGAAAATAATCAAGGTGTTAGAAATGATCACTATTACAATATTTATTTTATTAGAAAGAAAAACAGCTTTAGTTATACCATAGTGTATTTGTCTTAATAATTCAATATTATAAAGTGTGATGGAAGAGAACATAAAATAAGGCCAGTATTTTGAGGCAACCCTTTGAAATACACATTGGACAAGGGTGGCTTTTTAACAATAACAGTAGGAAAAGGTGGAGGGGCAGTTAGAGTAAGTGATAATACCCTCAAGGCTCTCCAAAATCTAGTGATTGATAACACACAAATGAAGTATATCACCCGCACTAACGTCATAGGGCAGGGTAGGTCAGTCGTACCTCACTGTTCAACCAGATAGGTCGTGTGTAGTAGATAGCTAGTCTTCTGGGTTGTTAGTTATTATTATTATTACTATTAGCACCACGTCTTACTACCCGTTCGGGCTATACGCACTTAAGCTAATGTGTAGTGGTAGGGTGATTGTGAAATGAAATACCTACAGTTTAACGAGGGATCCGAACCACGGTGGAGACCTGGCATTCCCCACATTCATGGTAGGGTGATTGTGAGATAAAATGGAGGACCTACAGTTTAACGTGGAATCCGAGCCACGGTGGAGGCCTGCTATTCCCCCCATTCACAAGTTGTGATTAATAAACGTCTTGTCAGATGTGAAGGAAGGGTTTGGCAATCAGATGAATCTGTGCCATGACCAAGGATTGAACCCCGGGCCTCCAGCATAGAAATCTGACCACTAGGTCACCTCGGTCGATAGGGAACAGATGTTTTTAAATGGGGAAGATTTATACACTAGTTAAGTTTTATGCCTTCTTATAAATGATTATATTAGTTATTTTGACAGTACATTTTTGTGCATAGTTTTCGTATTGGAATTAAATTGGTTTTTGTTGTTTAACTTTGTAACATATGTCTAGAATGCTACACATTTATATAAATACTCACTTTGCTCGTTGGGGGCTTCAGACTGACTTTAAAGTTGCTCCACCATTTTGAATTTTTTTCAGGGGTTTAACTTTTTAGAATTTTTCCGTCGGCTACAGGCTAGAAGCTATAAGTTTTCCAAATTTCAAGTTTATAACTCATCTGAGTGGGTGAACATTAATGTCAGTGAGTGAGGGAGTCAATCATGTGGATTTATAGTAGTGTAATAATATATTTAATACAATAAGTATAATATTGCTTCACTTGATGCGTTTAATATAATTTTCAACACAATAAGCTCATACGTTATTGAATATTTATCATTTGATGCCTGAAATTTAATAACCTTTTCTATCCATTTAAACATCTTCACATCAAAGGCCGCGAAACCCGAAATAAATATTCAAGAACTATTATGTGAATAAATTAAACTCGACATATCTATGGAAACAATTATGTATTTACTCTATCCCAAACAAGTTACTTTATAAATAATTCAAAAATACTGTGTTTAGTGGGCGTTCCGTTCCATCCCACCTTAAGCTCCAAACTTTTATAACCTAATTAAAATATTTTGCCGCATATGTATTCAAAATTGAGCTAGACATATTCTTTTTTACAATATCATAATTACATTTTCATTATTTTAAGGCATTTAACATAATTTACAATAAATATATTGCTATTATATGCATATTGTATTTGTTTTTATTAGATAGGTATGAAAATACTAAATAGTAATAAGTAGAAACCTCAATATTTTCAAACATGAAAAACACACAAATCATGATACTCATATAAAAGTATTGATTACTCCGGTCATACTGAAACCCACTAATATCAATAATTTTCTTTTGATACCATATCCCTACTTAAATGTATAATGCCACTGTCTTTCCTCAGTGCCGCTACTCACTTTGCCAGTAAGAAATAGTTCCCTCCTACTGGTCTACAGTGTCAACGACAGAAATATTGGGGCCTGCTACACTGACTAATTTACGTGTAGGGGCATAATTAAAACAAGAACATAGTGAAATAAGTTATAACTAATTTAATATTATATTCTGAAAATTGAAAAAATGAAATCTGTACACGGGAATCGAACCCAGGACCTTTAACTTAGTACGTAAATGCTCTGACCACTGCATTAGCGTACTAATCCAAAGGTCCCGGGTTCGACTCCCGTGTCCAGGTGTCATTTTTCAATTTTAATAATATGATATTTAGATGGAGTAACTCCTCACTAAAAGCACAAATGATAGCTATTTGATTCTCATTTCATATTAGTTTTGCTATGATAATAATAACAAAACAATACTTCAGAGTATTCATCTCACCTATTATCTATGGATGGATTCATCTAACGAATACAATTACAGATAAACATAGTATTTACTTACATAAATTAAAAAAAAAATAAAATTAACAATGCATTTATGCACTGACAACTGTAAGGAATGTTTATTTACGTTACGAGTGGTGCGTTCATTACCTTCCGGCTATCACTTTATGAACTATTTGTATTAAATTTCTGCAGTGCTACCAATTGAGCACAATCTTCCCTCGAGTTTCGGAAGTTCATTCTACAGTGCTTAATGATGTGTGTGTGTGTATATGTATGTATATATATATATACAAATTATTACTTTTTAAACCTTTAAAATCAAATAAAATAAATCGTAAATAGGATGGAACAGTGATATATATATATATATATATTATTACTTTTTAAACCTTTAAAATCAAATAAAATAAATCGTAAATAGGATGGAACAGTGATATATATATATATATATATTATTACTTTTTAAACCTTTAAAATCAAATAAAATAAATCGTAAATAGGATGGAACA
>CABFOW010001930.1:56248-121252 GCA_902141385.1 Timema californicum
TGTCCCGGCGCCCAGTTGTCCCGGCGCCCAGTTGGCGGCGCCCAGTTGGCCGCGCCCAGATGGTGGCGCCCAGTTGTCCGGATTCGGCCTCCTTCTGTCACCGGACCTGCCTGTCCACCAAATACAACGCTGATCTTACTAGAATACCTTTATGTCCTTTTCCCACGTATATCTCGGTGTCATGTGAAAGTATCACAGCCCCCTAAAGGCGTCTTGGTTTCATGAATAACAGCGAGTTATACTGGTCATTTACATGTTTCTGCCATGAATAACACCGGTAATAATTACAGTGAATCATCACAGATTCAATATAATCAACTTCACGCTTCCTCTTTCTTCTTCCACGTGTACTTCCGACTCTCACTTGTCTACTTATTTCAGTGTAGGGACAGCGGGGGAAAAGGGAGATGGGGCGAGCTTACTGTTACGCTCAAAACAAAGTTATTTTACCCGCTTGTTATACGGATAAGTAGCTTTACACGTGTTTATCTCAAGGGAAAATGGAAGACCATATTAGATTATTTTTTTCAAATGCCTTAAGCTAAAGTCTTGTTTCACGAGTCAAGAGTCAAGCACACTATCAGTGAAGTCAATTATTCGAGTTGGAATTGGTAACTGAACTACATAAACGTAATTTTTTATTTATCACCGCTTCTTACTACCTGTTCAAGCTATGCGCATATGATAACAATTCTAACGGGGTAGGGATGAGCAAGGAAGCATTTTAGAAGGAATCCATTTGCGTGGAGGGAGAGGGAGAAATCATTTAAGTAAAAAAACAACACTTGACCCTAACGGGATTAAGACACTGATCTCCTCGTCATCAGAAGGCTAATCTAAAACGAGAGTGATGACTTAGACCGTTTGGACACTGAAGCGTGTCTTTCTATGTTCCCAATGAAGACAAATGCATGAACTAAATGTCTGGTGTGATAGTGACGGGTTCTCTAATCCTAGGTGAGTTTACCAAGGGTGTTTTTTTTCATAAATGGTTTCCTATTCTCTCCTTCTCTCAATGCAATTTCGGGTACATTTTCTTAAACTTTCATATTACAAATGTATACTCCATTAGCTAAGTTAAAAAAGTTTTAATTCGAGAACAAGCACAACTTACATCCCACTGAGCTCACACCTCTAGTCACACAAATAAAGGAATCAAATTACCGGTTATAGATAGGTCTAAGTTCGAATCTTGACCATGTTAACTGGGAATGGGTTTCCTTATATTAGCAATCAATGTTTTTTTAAATTCTCTCTCTACACTAGTGTGGGTGAATTTACTCTGATAACTTTTCTATTATGTGAGATGGGAAAGCTTACCTTAATTTTTGGATTTTTTTTTGTACTATCTAAATTTTCCATTTCAGTTTAATATTTCCCAAGGACGTTAACAAAGAAACTCTATCTAATGAGTTCCAATAAAGCAATAACAGAGATAATCTGTTCTCATCCCACATTAATGTATTGAGAATAGTGCTTCATGGTTGAATGTGAGACTAAAGTGGAGTCTGCTGGAGACCAGATATGATAATACATTAGCTCTTTGATAGTTCGATGTAGGATACGCTTTGACAAAGTTCCTAAGCATAGGATACACCATTCGTGGTTATGCGGTAAAACAACAATCACAAGTAGAATAATTGGTTAATACCCAATCACACACCTTTTCTTATAGTATATAATAGCTTGGAACAAAACTTTAAAAATTTATATCAGTAAGCTACCTTTAGTAAGTTTACCCTAAAAAAATACAAAAAATTGGATAAACAAACTTTTTTTTTATCTTAAAGTTTCAAAATTGACTTTGTAAACTACCCTCAAATTATCTATGTTTGTTGAACATAATATATATTCTTATTTATCATGAAAAAAATTCCCTAACACTGTACTCACTTTAAACTAAATCTTAATGAAAATTTGAAAATAAAATTGTCAGAATTTTGTCGTAAGTAAACTACCATTTAATTAATTTAGCATCTGTACCTCAGGCTAGAATCAAAGATATTTTAATAATTGAGTTTAAAATTGGTATATGCAGTTTACAAAATGTATCCCTGAAGGGTTTTAGGAATTAGATATATAGCCCTAAATTTAAGGGTAGTTTACTGAAGGTCAAAAAGAGACGAAAATAAATTTTCGTAAAAATTTTGCTAAAAATTTATTTATTAAAGTCTATATTTAGACACTGTTCATCTTTATAAACAAGATGGTAACCCTCATTTTTTCAACTGACTTTGAGGCTAATCCACACAAGGGAAATTCTAAGATTTCCATAATTTATCCATAACTATTTGAGATACTAAATAACTTATCATTGTAAAGTTAGAGTACCATTAACGATAAAAATCTGGTAATTGAAACAAATTTGTATAAAACTAATTGTTTCTTATTTATAAGCAAATATATAAAAATATATATTTATATTATGTCATATTTATATTATATATTATATTTATATTATATACTTATTATAAATAAAAAAGTGCATATATATATACACTTTTTAATCCTGATTTTTGAAAATGAGCTTGATTCTAATGCTCTTTTGGGGATAAAAATATTTCTCTTTTCTTTATTTTTGTTTAACAATGATCCTATTTCATAATCCCATAAAGTAAGTAACAGTGTATATTATTTCATTTATGACCTTGATGTAGTGTTTCTACAGCCATGTACACACCTATTATTTAGTTTCACAAATCTTATGAGTTTTTTTGTAAATTTTTATTTTATGATAAAAAAAAAGGAGAAAGTCTGTTTACTGTATCATATATTTTACATTTATTTTAATCATTTTGGTTACAAAAAATGTCATAATTAAAATGACGAAATTTTTTTTTTACAGAGCCAATATATATCTTTCTAAAATTAAATGGTTATCTTAATATAATTCATGAACAGTAAAATTTCATCTCACCTAAGTACTTTGTATATTAAAGAGCTTTTTATTTTTGGGTAAGTGTATCTCCAAGGCCTTCAATAAGACCGAAAGTTATTTTGTATAAATGTACAAACCTTGTTCTCAAACTACGTTCAACATTATACAGTTTCAGCCGGCTTAAAACACACGTTACATGATTATCCAAGTGATTAATTAGCTCTTAATACGAGGAACACTACATAATGAGAGTTTACAAGAGGGTTTGGGGGGAGGTAGTTTTGTTGTGACCGCAAGGAGTTTTGGAGAAGTAGGAGGTGGTTCAAGATAAAGTGAGGGCTAGAACGACGTTGCCACGATGAACGGTAGCTAGCGATGGACTTTGGAATAGCCCTAGGACTATTGAATCAGAGTGGGGTGGGGGCCTCCAACAGTACAGCTCCCCAACTATTATAATGGACTTCTTTCCCTCTTCAATTTCCCCTCACCCCATTCATTGCATGGCCCACAGAGGGCGTGAAGTAGAGTAGCAAAGCGTTTGGGGGAAAGGGTGGAGAGGAGGGTATATTGTGAACGTGGAAAGTTTTGAAGGAGGAACTGGGGGTGCTGTAGTTAAGGGGGAGGGATGAGCGAATTTAATAGTACCGTGGCAGTGTTTATACTGGTACTTGCGAGGAAATTGTAAGGGGTAGGGAGTTCTAGTTTGTTTTCCTGAGACCAATAAGAGTAGAAGGGGTAAAGAGAGGGGATTTGGCCCTTTTATTGGTCTTTACCAAATCTAAATATGCATACATTTAGAAGATGGTTTTATTTTTCAACGCTAGCTTATCTAAAGATATCCCAAAAAACTTTCAACGCAACGTCTATCACAGCCTGCACGTGGCAGCTTTGACTTAAGTCATTACTAAAACAGCCGTATCTATCTGCCTACAAATAGTTTAGTAACCTTTGGTAAGTAATTTAAATTGACTTCAGTTATCAAAATGAAAAGATGTGTTGGCAGGATGAATAAATACAAAACGGTGTTTAGAAAATTTCAAGTGTCAGTGAAGGTCAAAAATGTGAAGTGGTTTTATATTTAATATATAGCTGAGTTTTAAAATAATATAAAATATTATGGTAAGTTTTTTTAAATATATAGAGCTTACATCCCTTTTGTAAAAGATTTTAATCTTCGCTTTCAAACCGTGCTAAGGAATGTTTGGACAAGGAGACAATATTTTTTTCATGGTCACAATATAAACAAACTATATATTTTGAAATATATTGTTCTAAAAGTTTAATCTCCCCTCCGCAGAGCAATATTCTGTACTGAACATTGTTTTTCATGAAAGCATAATAAAAAGAGGCTAAGCCTATCACAGTTCTTTAAATACTTTTTAAGATAAATTATGCTGGGTTACAGAACATTGTTTTTCATGAAAGCATAATAAAAAGAAGCTAAACCTATCACAGTTCTTTAAATACTTTTTAAGATAAATTATGCTGGGTTACAGACAAGATACACACCAGACCCGCAGCCTCCAGATTCTAATGGATGCGTTCCGTGGGAGATATTGAGTCCTTCAATATGGGTATCGCTAAGTGCCATCAAGGGACATTTTACAAAAAGCTCATTTTATGTTTATTATTATTATTATTAGCACAACGTCTTACTTCCAGTTCGGGTTGTACGCACTTACGCTAATGTGTAATGGTAGGGTGATTGTGAGATGAAATGGAGGACCTACAGTTTAATGTGGAAATCCGAACCACGGTGGAGGCCTAACACTCCCCACATTCACAAGTTGTGATTAATAAACGTCTTGTCAGAGGTGAAGGCAGGGTCTGGTAATCAGATAGATCTGTGCCGGGGCCGAGGATTGAACCACTCATTGTATTCATAGTTTCACTTGCGAGGGTACACAAAATATCAGTCTTGAGTCAATCGGCCGGCTTCCACAAATTTATTTCCATGTAGCGACCCAACCCCCTCTTCACATAATCATACCTCAAATAAAGCTCACACAAACTGCCTGCCCATTACGATAACAATGGGTCATTTTATAATGAATATGTGAAAAGTGAGATGTTAGACAACTGCGTATTTGGAAGTGTTTTTATCACTGAGCATTGACCGTAGTGAGCCTCAGTGTCGATGAACTCAATCAAGGAGTGCAACGAAACTTCCGCCAGTGAAAGTTCAAAATATCTCTAATGATTTTGTTTAAAATGTTTATCTGCGGATTGTATTATTTGAAAAGTATCACCATATATTTGTTTTTGGAATAAAAACTTATTTATGGTTAGTTTACTGATAGCAAATTTTTCATAAACTTGAAATATTTTACAAATAGCTTTAAAGATTTGGATCCAAATGGGTTTTTTGGGAACGTCTTACACAAAATAATGTCTACTTGTTTTTAGGGTAAGAACTAATTTATAGGTGGTTAATTCATGACTGATTTTTCAAAAACTGAATATATTTTTAAAAAAATGCCCCTAATGATTTTGTTCCTAATGTGAGTGTTTAACATTGAAAATAGCCAAATATACTTGTTTATATGTAAAAATTAGATATGAGATTGTTTATATATGAGGGCTTTCTGAAAATTTTAAATGTTTTGAATTGGCTTTAACGATTTTGATTAATATATATGTCTTATTTATTATCATTAGCACCGCGTCTTACTACTTGTTCGGGTTGTACGCGTCTCAGTCGTGGTGGATGGTTCATCCATGTAAATCAAACACTTTTGAAAGAAATGGCTAAGCACATTCCGAGGAGGTCACCCTCACTATCAGCACCAATGGTCTTTGCAATGTCAATGACCAAATAAGCTAGTTTATTTTTATCATAGTGGCTTAAAGCAATGGTGGAGGTTTGAATGTCTGTGATTGGTTGAGCTGGATCACGCGTTATAAAAGCATCATTCGGCTCAGCATTCCACAGTCCAAACAATTTAGTCTAGTATTATCAATGAAAGAACCGTTAGTAAATTTATCATCACTACGTTCACGATTATTTTCATGCTACATAAAATAAAAATATTAGTGTTTATTAATGTGTCTCCTCAGTTGTGGCAGAACCTTATTTGCTTAAGGGTGGCAAAAAAAATGAACTGGCTTTACACACTCCCCCTATACTGCCCTTACTCCTCCAATAGTTGTTTTTAATTGGGATGTCCCTAAAAGCTACTCCCAACTTTTTGAAAACTATTTATCTTATATTATTTTGAGTAGACTTTTCTATAAGTTTTTTTAAACGTTGTAAGCTTATAAAAACTATTAGAATTAGCCCTCCTTCAGCAAATTTTTGAAAATTGGATATCTCCAAAAGCCATATTGAGTAATCCTCAGGAACTTTTTTTTATTTGAAAGTCTCTTAAAGTTATTAATAGTTTGACGCAATTCTTTCAGATTCATATTTTATAGTATCAAAAGTGCGAGATACATTTAAAAGGAGGATAATTTATTCCAGGAGAGGCCTCATTCACCGGTTTTTGTGTCATTAATTTGAGGTTGTTCTTTGCTAATCTATAAAAAGATTTGACTCTTTAAAAAGCTATGTATAGTTATCCTTCCTCTAAAATTGTTTGAAATTTCACAGCTTCTAGAAGTTATTTGGATTACTCCTCCTTTAATAATTATTTTATATTCAAAGGCCTCTAGAAGCTATTTTAAATAATATTCAAAAATAATATTTTTTATATTTAAATTTCGACTGGACATTTTTGGAAACTTTGATGCCTCTAGAAGATATTAAGATTGATTTTCAGCTAATTTTTTTTAAGTTTAGATGGATATAAAAGCTGTATTAAGTGATTATCGCCCGGATGATATTTTGAAAACTGTATCCACCTACGAGCTATTTGGAATGGTTCTCTTCTAAAAATTTTTTTGGAAACTAGATGTTTCTCGAATATATTTGAAAAAGTGAACATCCAAGGACAAATTTTTCAAATTTGAATGATTTCGGAAATTAATTGGAATGGTCATCGCGTGAAGATTCTTCAAAAATGTATATATCTAGAATCTAGAAGTAATTTTTGGTGATGCTCACTTAGAAAATTTTAAATTTGGATGACCCTATAAGCTATTTATAGTACTATTTGCTTGATTTTTTTAAAAATATTTCGGTTCCTCCTTAGGCTAAGTTTGAAAATTGATTGCAAGCCTATCTAGACGGAATTTAGAGTTTGATTTAAGGTCATCATTCGGCTTCATGTTAGATAATATAAGAGGGTTTAAAAGATATCCAAGCTGGGCGATATTTTTTAAAGAAAGGTACAAATTCTTTCCAAGTGGGGCAATACCTCCAGTTCCACCAACACTGTTGCTCCTTCAGGAGTTTGAAAACAACAGTGACCTATGATAACCACGAGATTCGCCATTAAGATCGAGCCGATCGGTATGTTTACCTCACATAGACCACGACATCTTTATTCACCTTCACCGTGACCTTCACGGCATGTTTTAATTTAACACCGTGTCTTACTAACCGTTCGGGTTATACGCTTAATTACTAAATAAACTAATGGATTAGGAATTGGGACGGTAAAATTTGGAGGAAGTGAGCCCGAATTTGAGTGGAGAGCGAATGGAAAACCATTTAGATGAAAACACCCCCAGTTCCCCCAACCGAGATCCGAATCTAGATCTCCTTGTCTTCGGCATTCAAGCTCAATACGACTATTGCGTTAGCCAACTACGCCACTGAGGCGAGTGGCATGTTTTAACCCTGGTCGAGGATCTAGTATATCCTGGTTTGTGTTTTTGGCTAAACTATAATTTGTTGACCTTCTTAAGTGCCATGGGGTTGAAAAGATTAAACAATACAGAGGTTCTAATTGGCACTATGCTTGTTTAACAAACCACAAGGTACCACTCACCGACATGTCAGGTTTGTTTTCTTCAATTTTTAAGTATGATAAGCTATTAAGTTATTCAATAAACAAATATAAATTAGTCTATATGATATTTATTTGATATAAAATAACTCATTGGTACGATACTTAACGATTTGGCAGCCAAACACAATATTATACTATAGTCTAACGTCAACCATTAAGTGACCCGCAACTGATATTTAAAACGATTCAAGTTATATAATAGACTGGTAGTATCGTAGAGGAACGAACCAGTTTTAACACAAATAACGTATGTGGACACATAAATTAAGTGAAAAACAACGCGTGGTGTCATAAAGAAAATCTAAATGTATTTTAAATAACCTTATCCAGACGCTGACCTAACTTTATTTAATTTTGAGATTAACTATATTTAAGCTATATTAATCGTATTGGTTTATTTTGTATTTTTTTCAAAACAATTTACAATGCTTTACCTAATACTTTTTTCTGTTTAATTAAATTAGGTTTACTAACAAGTTTTAGTTTATTAAGTGCTCAATCAATCTTAATAAGTATTTTTCTTTTTTAGCTAAAGGACTAAAGTTTACACTTTATTAAACAATTAAATCAAGGGAAAATAATAAATAAGGGTATTTTATTATTAGTTTGGTAGAAGGTGGGAAAACTATATTGAAAATAGTGCTGTAAGCAATCTCCAGCGCAATCTATCCTGGAATCAAAACCAGTTGAATGCAAGTGTGGAATTTGTAGTAAAGAATTGCCCAACGCAGTAATAATTTTCACATCATTAATGTCAACGAAATTTCACAGTGAACTATAGAATTTGTCAAAGCTTTTGAGAAAATTATAGTCTCAATCGGGGGTTTGTGCGTGTATTGGTAAAAAGGGGAGGTTAACTTTTTACTATGTCATATCAAAATAAACTATTGTGATCGTGAAAAAAATCTTTCTAGAGATTATTACAAATCTTTACGTTTTATGTGAACCCAAGAAAGTGGATTTGTACAGTTTTCCTCTGTCTGTCTGTTTCTCTCTGGCCACGGATCCGAAACGATTAGATAAATTTTGTTCAAACTGCCTGTTCAAAAATCGCTTTAACGATTTTGATTGGAAAAAAATTAAAGCTTTTTTAACATGGCTAATAGGGTATTATTAGTTTTTTGGTTAAAATCCGTTGAAGGGTAGTTTATTGATGAAAATTTATGAAAATTCAAAATATTTTGAAAAATATCTCTAATGATTTTGTTTAAAATGTTTATCTGGGGATTGTATTATTTGAAAAGTAGCACCATATAATTTATTTTGGAGTAAAAACTTATTTACGGTTAGTTTACTGATAACAGATTTTTCATAAACTCGAAATATTTTACAAATAGCTTTGAATATTTGGCTTCAAATGGGTATTTTGGGAACGTCTTACACAAAAAAAAATGTCTACTTGTTTTTAGGGTAAGAACTAGTTTATATATGGTTAATTCATGGCTGATTTTTCAAAAACTGAATATATTTAAATAAATCCTTTAGTGATTTTGTTCCAAATGTGAGTGTTTTACATTGCAAATAACACAATATACTTGGCTATGTGTAAAAATTATATATAGGATGGTTTATATATGAGGGCTTTCTGAAAATTTAAAATGTTTTGAATTGGTTTTAACGATTTTGATTAATATATATGTATAGTTAAAGTTTGACATGAACATGAAGAATTAAACTGTGTACCTGTTTATGTGGGTAAAATATATTTATTGAAATTTTTCAAATTACTTTTTGTTTTATTTTGAATATATTAAAAAAGGGCTCAAGAGGTTTAGTTCAAATATTTATTTGTTAAGTTGTTTGCATAATAAATAGTTTCAAATAGTTGTTTAAAAAATTCTTTCAATAATAGTTATAAAAAATTTATTTTTGTAAAATTATACTCGATTGAAAATAGCTCTATGGATTTGAATAGAAATTGATATAAGGGGATAATTTTATATATTATTAGTAAAAATGTATCACTATTCATCTGAATTAATTAATTTCAATGTAGTTTTCTTACAATAAATAAATACAGTTTTAATTCTTTTAAAATTAACCTTAAAGATTGAATTCCAAATGTGAATATAGGAAAAACTTTCATAGCAGATAAGAATATTTTTTATTCTTACTATCAAATAGTTTTAGAGTAGGTAATTAAAAATTAATTAATTTTAAAAATTTGGATTTTGTGAAACATATTTGAACAATTTCTTTTAAAATTTATATGTAAAGAGTTTATTTTGGTCAACAAGATTATGTTTTTTTTTATCAAGATAACATAGTTAAATGTGGTTTATTAATACCTATATTTGAAAATTATCTTAAAAGCTATAATAAACAATATGAGAAATGTTTAGCAATTGTATCATACCATTATTTTTATGCTAATAATTTTTCAATGTACATTAAAATTAGGGAATATTTAGAGAGTTTTAATGAATTAACTAACCATACAATTGGTTAATTGTTTAGGTCATACAGTGAAACCTGGATAATTCGAACTTGAAGGGACCAGGAAAATTTTCAAACCATCCAAAAATTTGAATTAATTAATCTTCTTAAAAGGAAATGAAAGGAAACACAGTTATGTTTACAATCAAGCTTAAAAACTTTATTTAACTTATTTGGACATAATCTGTTCACAATTTCTTTAAAAAGTCAGAAGCGTTAAACTATTTTCCTAATTTGAGTCTCTCAGTCATAGTGTAAATTTCTATTTGATTTATTGACTGGAAAATTGAACAAAAGAAACCCCAAATTCACATATTATACAGTTTTGGTCGATACTAGTAATATAAACCTGGTACTCTTAGTTAGATAAAGGAGAGAGCTTTAGTATGAGAATAGCTGATTAATATTTTTCATCTTGAGTTTTTAAACTCATTAAACGGAAAAAATAACTTTTGTTTAATTTGTTTATGGCGCTTTATCTTACTATCCGTTTTGGTTATAGGCTTTTATACTAATTACGCTGATGGTTTTATGGATAAGAAAGGCTACATTTAAAGGAAATGTACCCACATTTTCATGAAGGGAAAGTGTACAATCATTTTTGAAAAACCACCCTCAGTACACTCGAACGAGATTTGAACCTTATTCTCCCCGTCATCGGCAGTCTAATTTACTGCGAGAACAGCACCCTAAACCAAGTATCCACAGAAGAGGGTTTCTATTTAATTAATGACTAGCCTATAGGTAGTTATTATTTCAACAATTTTTTTTTTTACATTTCAGGGTATATTTTAAATCTCGGCTTTGTTATGAACTTAGGAAAGGGCAGGCAGGACATTGCTTTCGCAATGATTTGTTGTATTTCCATGTCACCTCACCCAACTCCAATGAAGGGTTCCGTAATGCCTGAAGGCTAACAAATTCATGGGTTTAGTAATTAAGTTAGTAATTCAACTTACCAGCGTTGGTTCATCTCTAACTCATCCCAAATTACCATAGACCCCCCGACGTAGATAAAAAGTTATTATACCAATGTAGTTTGGAGACATTCTGTTGTTTGTTTTTTGTTTAAGTTGAAATTTAGCTACTGCTATATATGTATACATTTGTAGAGGGATGAAACCATTACCGGTGGTCACATGGTCTAAGGAAACAAACCTTCCATTAGGCTGGATGATCTGTGACAGGGATCCTGGAATTTAAATCCCAACACGGTTAAATATAATTGGTTTAGCAAATTATATTTTCGCACTGTGATTTTCCAATCCTCACTCCACACTAAGGATTGAAAATTTCTCCTAATACCTATAATATCGAAATTCTTATCGCATAAAACAAGTCGTTGATAACTTTGAGTTTGAAAGTATTAATAAAACATAAACCATTTTTGTGGGGACGTGATTTAAATGTCAGGATCATCTATTCGGATTTTACGTTGGTAGGGAAGCTAGGATTTGAATCCCAATCGGGTGTACTGAGGTTAGATTTTACTAAATTGTTTCTCACTCTCTCTTCCTGCAAGTGCGATTACAATTCCCTATAACCTTAATTTCCTCATGTCCACCCCATCAGTTTGATTAAAATTAATATAGCTTGGGCAGGTAGCAAAACTAGCAATGAAACTTAATTAATTATATTAAGTACCCTATTAATTTTTTAGAATAGTAGGAAAATGGTTATTATATGGGGCCACGGAAACGAGTATTAAACTTAATTTTTAGGGGTTTTTTTTATTAAAATTTAATCAATCTCGCCATTTAAAAGTTGAATTTCATGAATTGTAATTTTAAAATGAAACTTTCCTTTGTTCATAAAGTGTAGTGATCTAAAATTAATAATGATTAATCATATGGCCTTGAATTTAATTGCAAATACTTAGTTCATATCTTAAATCTTTCTTAGTATGGTTTTCTAAGGTAAAAGGGGTAATATAACCATTGATATTTACATTATTTATACTTTGCCACAAATAGTTCAATTTTGCACTTAGAGTTAAAATATAATAATTTTATTGAAATTATCTGGGTTGTATGTGTAACGGTAGATGTAGTGACTATTTTGCGAGTGCAGTGAGCGTACCAACCTCTGTAACTGGAATGTGTAAATAAGGGGTGGGGCGACCGTTGCAAATAGCCAGGTAGCAACCAGTCTTCCTGTGAGTGCGTTTGGGACTGGGCGTGTTATACCAGAGACGTGGACACGGTGACCGAAATTGTAGGTGTTATATGGATGTATGATAGTTGTACCCTTAAGTGTATATATATATATATATAATTTGTAAATAGTAAAACACGCTACAATTGGTGGCAGCGGTCGGATTTTGTGAACTCAAATTAAAATGGCAGAAATGTGTGCAAAACCAACTGTATACACGGGTTCTGGTGATTGGTGTGAGTGGCTATTTCAGTTCCAACTGGCGGCAGAAATCAATGGTTGGAGTGATGAAAAAAAATGTTTGTTCATGGGTATGTTCCTCTCGGGGGTAGCTCTGGGTGTGTACAGAGACCTGCCAGATAGCGAGAGAAAGGTATGGGCAACATTAGTGGAGCGGTTAGGGGACAAATTTAATCCACGTGAAAGGACAGAACTTGATAAATTACAGTTCCAAAATCGAACTAGGCAGGTAGGCGAATCGCTACTGGAGCTTGCTACGAGCTTAAGAGCCCTCGCGACTCGCGCATACCCGAATGTAAATAGCGAAGCTAGGGACGAATTATCGCGGGACCGGTTCTTGGCAGTTCTCGGGAGTGATATAAGACTTCGTGTGCGGCAAGAGCGGCCTAAGACACTGGAAGCTGCCGTGAGCTTGGCTCTTGAGCTGGAAGCTATAGGCCAAGTGGAGGCGGCCAATCAGGTGTGTCGAGTATCCGCAGATGATGAGTTATTGCAGCCGATAAAGACGAGTGACGCTTGTGTTGTAACTCAAGAGCATCACAAAATGGAACAAATGATGAACATGGTGATGCAGACAATGGATGCCGTCCGCGATGTTTGTGAATCTTTGAAAAATGTTGCGGGTACCATCCAGACAATGAAGCAATGTCAACGTGGACGAGAAATAAAGTGCTACCAATGCGGTGAACTGGGACATGTTCGGGCAAAGTGTGGTAAGAATAAGAAACAAAAAAACTAGTGCGCGCCGGTGTGCCCGAAACCACACCGGCAGTAAATTCCGATTCAAAACAGTACCGCGTTGTAGTAGGAAGTGTGGACCCATACTCAGCCGTGTTCGTGGAAGGAAAATTGTGGGACGAGCCTATAGATTTACTTATAGACACTGGAGCGGCTGTTTCCCTCATAGATGAGAAAGTTTGGCAACGAGCGTCAAATGGCAAACTTCAGCCAACGAACAGGTCAGTTATAAATGCAAGTGGTGATCATATGACTGTGCTTGGTACAGTGAGTGTACCCGTTAGAATAGGAAGCTACTTTGTAACACAGGAAATGATTGTTGCAAAGGGACTGACACAGATGTGCCTTATAGGCACTGACTTCTTACGCAGAAACAAATGTGATGTTTTGCTTTCGAAAGGAATAATGCGGGTAGGTGAAGGGGAAGTACCCCTAAATAAAACACAAGGGGAAACACAGCCTGGAGTGTGCCGGGTGACTTTGAAAGAGACAATCGTGATACCGAGTGGACATGAGGTGGTGCTTCAAGCAGCAGTCAGTGCGGACATGGGGATGGGGGTATTAGAAACAAATAGTCACCTTTCTGAGAAGCATGGAATTTTCGCGGCCCGCGTTGTAGTATCTTCCAAGGACAAGGCTATTCCAGTGAGATTGCTAAATCCACACCCACATCCAGTGACTTTATATAGTGGGACAAATATTGGATCACTGATGCCATGCGTCATCGCAGGGACGGTAGGGACTGGAGATAAAACTACCCGGGACGAGAAGGCATCTAGCTTATTTGATTTAGACTCAGCCAAGCTATCACTTACCCAACGTTCCATAGCAGAAGCCATGTTGAACGATTTTCCAGATGTGTGTTCTTGGGGACCAAACGACCTTGGTCGTACTAATCTAGTCTATCACGAAATTGATACGGGTGGAAGTACACCCATCCGCCAACCACCGAGAAGAGTACCATTCCACCGTAGGGAGGAAATGAGAAGTGTTGTGAAAGAGATGAGCGAAAATGACGTCATTCAACCCTCAACCTCCCCATGGAGCTCACCCGTTGTTATGGTGAAGAAGAAAGATGGCGGAACTAGGTTTTGTATAGATTATCGGCGGCTGAACGATGTTACAAAGAAAGACGCGTATCCCCTCCCTCGTATAGACGATCTACTGGACTCTCTAGGAGGTGTGAAGCTATTTTCCACAATCGATATGGTGAGTGGCTACTGGCAGCTTGAGGTTGCTCCTCAGGATCGTGAGAAGACCGCATTCACAACAGGAGATGGGCTGTGGGAGTTTAAGGTGCTTCCCTTTGGAGTTTGCAATGGCCCAAGCACGTATCAAAGATTGATGGATCTAGTTCTATCGGGCCTCCAGTGGGATACGGCATTGGTGTACCTGGATGATGTAATCGTGATTGGGAGAACCTTTGAAGAGCACATCAGTAGACTACGTGAGGTGTTCAAGAGGTTACGGGAAGCTGGCCTAAAAGTGAAACCATCGAAATGTAATCTATTTCGAACAACTGTGAAGTTTCTGGGACACGTTATTTCAAAGGAAGGTGTGGCCACTGATCCGGAAAAAGTTCGTGCAGTGGTGGACTACCCCATACCTAGTGATATCACTGAACTCAGGGCATTTCTGGGGCTATCTTCATATTACAGACGTTATGTAAAGGGATTTTCAAACATCGCGGCACCCCTGTACCAGCTCACACAAAAAGGAGAGAGGTTTAGGTGGAGTGAACAGTGTGATTGTGCCTTTAATCAGCTGAAACAACGTCTCACATCTGCTCCAATTCTTGCCTATCCAAGGATGGACACTGAGTTTATCTTGGATACAGATGCCAGTGGGACAGGCATTGGAGCTGTTTTAAGTCAAGTACAGGAGGGAGAAGAACGCGTAGTATCCTACCTTAGTCGAGCGCTAACAAAGGCTGAGCGTCGCTATTGTGTAACTAGAAGAGAGATGTTGGCGTTGGTGTATGCAACTCGACACTTCCGGAGTTATTTATACGGCAAAAAGTTTAAAGTACGCACAGACCACAACTCTCTTCGCTGGATGCAGCAGTTTAAGGAACCTGAAGGGCAAGTTGCCCGGTGGCTAGAGCAATTGGCCGAGTTTGAGTTTATGGTAGAGCATCGTCCTGGAAAGAGTCACGGAAATGCTGACGGATTATCACGTTTGCCATGTAAACAATGTGGGCAGGAGGAGCTTCCGGTATCCGCTATATCTCAAGATAACTCCAGCTGGGCACTTCATTGGTCAGACACGGACATCAGATTGCTACAGGACGCTGATGAAGCCATCGGACACATTGCTCAACTAAAGCGGGAAGAGAAGGAGAGGCCAACCGCCTGTGAAGCATCCAGTAGAGGAGAGAGCTACATGAGCTTGTGGGCACAGTGGAAACGACTAGAAGTACATCGGGGCCTTCTGTACCGTCGCTGGTTGGAAGAAAATAAGCCGGATATACTTCAGCTTGTAGTACCACGTCACCTATCTACCGATATTTTAAGATCACTGCATGATGCGGTTACTGGCGGCCACTTAGGTGTTACAAAGACGTTAGAGAAAATCCGACATAGGTTCTATTGGCCAGGGATGACCAATGATGTAGAGCTGTGGTGTAGAGAATGTCCTGAGTGCGCGAGAAGGAAATCACCGACCACCAAGCTGAGAGCACCCCTTGGGACTTACCTCGCAGGATTTCCCCTCCAGCGTGTAGCTACGGATATTCTGGGACCCTTGCCAAAGACAGCTCAAGGAAACAAATACATTCTTGTAGTGACTGACCACTTCACCAAATGGACGGAGGCATATGCTATGCCCGATATGGAAGCGTCAACAGTAGCTAAGCTTATTGTGGAAGAGTTCATCTGCCGGTTTGGTGTGCCAGTGGAACTTCATACAGATCAAGGACGCCAATTTGAGTCTAAGCTATTCCAAGAAATTTGTCAACTTCTTGGGATAGAGAAAACTCGCACAACTCCATACCACCCACAGTCAGATGGCCTGGTAGAAAGATTCAATAGAACTCTATGCGCAATGCTTTCCCAGTACGTCAACAACTCTCAGGACAACTGGGACAAGGCCCTGCAACAAGTCCTACTAGCATACCGGTCCAGTCCACAAGATTCGACGAAGTTCACCCCTTACTATCTCATGTTCGGTCGGGAGGTACGGTTACCAATTGACGTGATGTATGGAGAACCAGAGCCTGCCGACAGTGTTGTAGAGTATGCTCGGCAGTTAAGAACAAATTTAGAAACTGCACATCGTTTGACACGAGAACATCTCGGCAAAACACATCGGGTGCAAAAAGATGTGTATGACCGGAAGTGCATGGGCAGTGCCTATAAGGTTGGTGATCGTGTGTGGCTGCACCAGCCAGCAGTCAGAAAAGGAACCTCACCTAAACTGCACAGGGCATGGGATGGCCCATATATTGTGAAGACCATAATATCCGATGTAGTTTACCGCATCCAACGTGAATCACCCAAGCGTAAACGGATGATTGTACATTTCAACCGGCTGAAGCCATGCAGTTCAGTCCTAAGGGAACCAACATCAACAACAGAAAGGGAAGGGACAGATGTTAGTGAAAACTTGTCACCTGAGAAAGACTTAGGGCCTAGTCTTTTACCGAGAAGTTCTAGTTTAGATTTTTCTAATGAAGATGAAACAAAAACTAATAGTCCGGAATTATTTGTGCTACCCAAGATTATTCCAGAGAGACGCTATCCTGCAAGGCAGAGGAAGCCCACGGGATACTATCTGGATGTATGATCCTAATGACTCTCCTGAAGAGAAAAAAAAACCCCAAACCTCTTAGTGTGATTGATATGTGTTATAGTGGCTCAGGAGACCCTCTTAAAAAGGAGGGAATAGTGTAACGGATAGATGTAGTGACTATTTTGCGAGTGCAGTGAGCGTACCCACCTCTGTAACTGGAATGTGGAAATAAGGGGTGGGGGCGACCGTTGCAAATAGCAGGTAGCAAGTAGTCTTTCTGTGAGTGCGTTTGGGACTGGTCGGGTTATGCCAGAGACGTGACACGGCGACCGAAATTGTACATGTATATTGATGTATGATAGTTGTACCCTTAAGTGTAAATATATATATAATTTGTAAATAGTAAAACACGCTACATATGCTTTAATTTTCATATTTTGTATATCCCAGTATTACATAAAAATATTCTATTAAAGATACTGAAAGTCGATATTAGATATATTTCGCTATTAATATAGATGTTTCTCAAGATTATTATGACGTGATCTGACCACCAGTTTGGGCTATTCTTTTATTTTAACTAACGGACTAGGGATGAAGAAATATTGAATTTAGACGAATCTTGACATTTAGGTAACTTGAAAACCAGACTAAGTGATACTGATGCCTTTGTTTACGTTCTTCCAGTTGTGTGGCAGTTAGTATCGTTGGGAAAATACAAACACATCACAAGTACACTTGAACCACGTTAGTTCAAACTATTTAGGACCGAAGCATATTAGGATTAGCGGAAATTCGGATTAAGCGGGATAATACGGGGTTATGGTATTTTCATAAATTTTAAATTAGATCTGAAAGAGTTTTATCTTATTTTAATTTATTCAACTGGTGTATAACACGTACTATGTAGTGTTATTATTTTTATTTACAGGAAAACCTATTATGTTGATTACAACATGTAAATATTAACTATTTCTTCAATCAGATATATCTTTTATTCTCTTTCAACTTTGAGCTTATTAACCAATGCGATACATTTAATTCGACTTAACATTGTTCCCAATTTTACTAAAAGGATGTTCGGATTATCTATAATTTTGGACTAACGGGATTCGGTCTAATACTGTATTTTAAATTATAGATATAGAGGCTTTTTCCCAATTGAGTATATTCCTTTTTTTTAATAAATACTTTGCAAATATTTTTACTTGCTCTCGAACATAGGAGTTTGTGATGGTCAAAAGAATTGAATTTGAGAGTTTGATTAATGTTAGCCCTTGAAACAAATTAAGTGGTTTCTGTCTGTCAATACCTCACGATGGGGCAAAAACTGTTTACTGATTAGACTAAGACTTGATATATAGGGTTTTCATAAGGTCACCCCGAGCCCTTTTGGAATTAGATTCCTAATCCTAAATTTAAGAGTAGTTTACTGAATGAAAAAATAAAATCATATTTTACCAAATTCTTTTTAATGATTTTAATTAAATTTAATATCTTGAAACAGTTTATCATTATAAACAATAAGGAAACACTCATTTTCTAATGAAAATGACTTTGATGGTACTTTACATTGGGGAAATTTTCAAATTTTCAAAATGGTTCCGCAACTGATTACAATAATAAGTTATTTTGAATTTCAAAGTTGCTGTAATGTTATAGATGAAAATGTTTTATTTGAAATATATTTATATAAATCCAATAATTTCTTAGCTATAGGCAAATATACATACTTTATAATTCAGTTGTGTGAAAATGAATTTATTATGATATTTGGTGGGAAAAGGTGATTCTCTTTCCTCAATTTTTCTCTAACAGTATTCCTAGTTATTAATGTCATAGAGTATCCTAAGTAAGTATTAGTGTATATTATTTAATTTCGGATCTTTTTTATTTTGTTTCTATGACAATATATATAACCCTAGTTTTTGATGGAATAACAGTTGAAAAAATTAAAATACATTTATTTGGGACCAATATTAATAACGGTTTACTTTGTTATTTTTGTTATTTTATAGGTAATGATAATATCTTTAAAACGTAATAGATGCAGATAGCATGACTTTAAGTATAAAAATATTAAAATTATTTTAGTAACTTTAGTAATTAACTTCTACTGTTCTTCCTACCAAAATCAGACTCTACCCATGATTTTGTTTTATAAATCTTATGAGCTTTAGTAAATGTATACTTTAAGACAAAGAGGGAGATAGTCTGGATGATGCACCGTACAATTCTTTTTTTTCTGTATGACCATGGCCATTAAAAATACTATTATTTTGTCTGGACTTCCTTGGTGACAGAGTTTATTACCTCAAGTTAAATAAGGCTACGTTGAGCTATTTTTATGAAGTCAACAATTTTTTGTGATTAGGAATGGACCGCATCTTACTACCCATAAGGGAAATAAACATATTTTAACTTATAAAGGAGTGATAAGGAATGTAGATCTTAGAGGATATAAATTCGAATTTATGTTGAGGGAGAATAGGAAACCATTAAGAAAACATAGCCCTTTCTCTACCCAAATATAATTCGATTACAGCCGTCATAAATTAACTATTTTTATCTCTTTGTAGCATAGATATAATATAATTATTGTAATAAACTATTTATCATTTAGGTCTATATAAAATTCAAACTCATTTTATGTGGTTTTTAATAATTGTAAATCATTCTCACTTGATATTGTTTTCAATAACCATATCAATAATAATATTGTAACTGTTCAAATGATTGATCTAACTCTTGGATTTATTTGTATTAATTATTAAAAATATCTGCTAAATTATATAGGTCCAAGCGTGTTGTTGAGCTATATAATAGTTATTATATTAAAGCGTGTTTACATCTCTACATTTTATTAAGTGTAATATGTGTGAGATAATCCCTGATAGACCTTTCTAGGAGATGTGCTATCATTTCCTGTATCGGAATAGAATAAAACATGTTAACGATTAGTCTAAGTGGATACTGTAACTTAATTTGCCACTCCACCATGTATTTCCCTATATTTTCTAATTTTTGCGAATAGTTGCCAATTTATTTTCGTGTGAAATTAAGCACCTCAAACTTCGGCCGCCACGTAACACGCTGTAATGCTGGCCTAAGAAATAACACTATTTACATCCATTCAATAAAATAAAAGGACGCAAGGAACAACGTACAACTTTGTTTTAAATAATTTAAATAAGGAGTTTTGACTTAAGGAAGAACACTCACCTTTTATTAAACATATTAATTATCCTTCTAATAAGTTTGTTGACTCTTATTTTTTTATTTTCAATGACGGCCATGATTTATTTCAACGCATGCGCAGATCTGTCAAACAAGTGAGTAGCGGGTCTCGTGATTGTAAAAGAATCAAAAGAGGAAGGATATAAATAACTCCAAACTGTCGCACTTTTCAATTCTGACAAATAGAAATAAACATTTAATTCTTTAAGAAAACATTGTTCATATTCATTGGAATATCATTCAATATTTATATTAAACCTGCATTGTAATTAATTTTTATCTCTAGTACATAGCCAACATTTTATATTTTTTGTTTTAATATAGAAGTTTTCTCTTTGGACTTGGAAGTAAAAAAATATAACATTTTAAAATTTGATTTTGGAAGAATTTCTAAAGGAGGCAGAGTCTTCTTTCTCGGTGTTGGTCTAACATGGAGCAAAATATATGGAGCTCTTAATTTAATTTATTTTTAAAGTAAAATAATGGTTGTAAAGTAAAGTGCGAGTAGCAAATGTAAAGCTAAGTAGATGTGCAAGAGCTAGACTGTTTATATTTTAAGAATTGTGGACGAGTTAACATTAATAAAGTGAAGCAAATTTCTGAAGTTGGTGTTGTTTCAGCATGGACGAATTTATGGTTGAGGTAAAGCCAACTCTTTAACTTTAGAATCATATTTTTTTTCTTTTATCAAAAATCACAGTTCATATAAGAACTTTCAGAGAGACTATCTAATTCAGATAATTAATTAACATTTTATTTTGTATATAAATATTATATTTATTGATTTTTTTTCTCTTCTTTTTTTGTTACAACAATACTCTTTTATTTTGTCAAATTATAATTATAACTATCCAGAATTCCATAGGTAGGATTGAGATGTGCTAAAAAAAAGGAAACAATAATAAATCCACCAAAGTTCCAATAACTATATATTTTTTATATTTTTTTATTGTAAACTAAATTATATTTTATTTCAACAATCCATTTTTATTTAAATTGCTCATGTTTTATTTTAAGTATTCCCCAGTGGTCTCGAGTAATGAGAGTCGTCATGCCACTGTCTGAATTAGCCGAGGTAAATGTTTTTTTATTGTTTTTTTCCTCCTAGATCCTAGGAAAGGCACCCAACAAAAAGAACAATTTTTATATACCTTGATGTTAATTGTTTTTATGTAAACAAGATTCAGAATATCCTGATACTAGACACAGAAAATTATAATTTATATAATACATTTTTTATGAAATACAACAATATAAATGTTTATTGGTTTTTAAAACGTTTATTCTGGATAAATAGATAATGTTTGAAATATTATCAATTCATTTTAATAAAGTAATAACTAAACTTAACAACAAAATGTTGTAGTTTTAAAATAATATATTTATGTAAAAATATCATAACTTCTTGTGTCTAATGTTTAATTTATTTTTTATATGTACTCTTATTAAGTGAGATATTTGCCTTTAGATCTTATTTTATTCTTAGTGATTTTATTTTATTTGTATATATTATTTAAATTCTCTTTTAACTAACTCTAAAGTTAAGCCTTTTAACCTGCACATTGTTTTTTGTATGTAATAATATTATATTTGTGTTGTAAAGGGATTAAACACGCCTAATTTTTACAAGCATTCTATTTATTTATGAATCTTTATTCACACTATATTAATTCTATCTATAAATTGTGTTTGATATTTCAATATTATTTAAGCTCCAACCATTATCAATTATTTTAAATTATATGTATTCAAAATTACTATTTAGATGAACCATTTTTTTAAATACATCCCAGAACAAAAATTTAAAATATTTCCCTGAATAAAACCCTATGTAATGTAAAGGCACACTATTTCTTTGTAAAACCTTTAAAGCTACTTGGCACTTTGTTGACTGCTATTTCATTAAACCTTTCACCGGTTAGAATTCACCCCTCTTTATTCTGTCTTCCTTCTACTGAAGACTAACCAGTCACTTACACTGCTGTACAGTTTTCATTTCCTTTTCATTCATCCTTCTTTCTCTTTGATGTCTTAAAAGTGAGGCATTTTTGGTCGGTAGTCTATGTTCTTTACGCCATTACGAGACCCGCTTCTTATTGCAAATCGATCTCATCTAGACCGTGCTACTGGTCTTTCCACCTTTCCATCCTAATTCTATGCCCCCTTTCCCCCCCTCCTTTCTCTCCGATCCCTTTTCTCATCAATTCGTCATCTTAAGACTGATCAGCTGAACGAAGGAGCCCCATGGCTTACTTTCAGGAGGGATTAGAATCTTATAACTTCATTTCATTTCCGTTCCTACTGTTGTGTGACTGAAATGTTCTCGTATTTTTTATTCATTTTAGGGCCCATCTACTTCTTTCCCACAACAAAATGAGCATTATTTTGTGATAAATTCTAAGAAACATTTACACGGCTACAACCTATACTATTTTTATAATTATATACATATTTATTATAAATAATAATATATATTTATTTTTAATTGAAACCAGGGAAAAAAGTTTATAGTATTTGAATCTGTAACACCTTTTATAAATTTAGATAAAATCAAGTGTATTATTAATTGCTTTGTATTTTTCCATTCAATCTAAAACTAATAATTATGAGTGACTGGCTCACAAGTGCTTGGAATTTATAGCTTTTGATGGTACACACACTCTTAATAATTTAAAACTCAAGAATCTTAATGGATCCTAAGTTAACCATTCCCATTATGTACCAAGCTTCAGAGTAAACATATCATATTTCAGCTAATCATTAATCTAAACTCAAGATTTTCACTGCATTCCTGATTTAAATAGGTTTTACACTTTTTTAGATATTTCATAGGGTTTGAAAAAGTTCAGGCACAATTTCACTTACAAGAGCGTTACTTATTCTGTATTTAATGATTTACACTTATTTTAAGTGAATATTGATCTCAACAATCATCTGCTTACTTTTTTAATAACTTAATAATTTGTAAACTTGTTTGACTAGCGATAATATACAATTAATCACCCAAGTGATTAGTTGTATTTGAAACATACTGTTTCTCAGGTGTGGCTTTAGGTAACATAATATATCTAATTTGTACGATTATGTTGAGCTGTAAGCATTAATGTTCACCTAATTTAAACTGGGTCAATTTGTTTAAAAGGGGCGTACATTTCATGTGTGGAGTAACTGAAGTCTTGAAATTAAGTAATTTATTTAAATCAATCACTCAATTAAATTCTGAACTCCCTTAATACACAGATATTAGGGGGAACGTATATCCCCTTACCACACACACCCGTGAGAGACTCATACATTTGATGCAAAATAAACATATTGAAGGGGGTATATTTTTATGAAATTTAAAAAGTTTAAGAAAACTTCTTTGCTCCACTCTACTTTTCATAACCTTTCATTGGATATAATCCCTTTCTGGCTATACTAATTTAATCAAGTGCTCTGGGATAAGGCAGGGATTACTAGAAAATGTGTTCGCATTCTCGTGGAGGAAGTGTCTGTAACAACTTAGAAAAAAGAACTCCTTTAATATAGCTGGCCGGTATTCACACCATGAACTGTCATCACTTGGAATCCAAATAAGATGATCTCGACATCTAGTTCAGGTACACCTAAGGTGTGGGTAATACTAAATGACCTTAGGTCTGACCTTGGCATGATCTAAGATGCTGTTCAGCGACTTTCCTCACCACTAAGCGTTGTAGACAGGCTGCGTTGTTATATGCTCTGCATTTCCTTGATAATTGTAACAAACACAAATCTCGGTTACACAAGATACCAGAAATTTTAATTACGATCTGTCTCTCATATTGCTGGCATTATAATTTTAGCTTTTTCCTGAAACAGCCATTTGTTCAACCAGTACAGGAAACCCATGTAATCTATACTTCAGATTGCTGTCAGTTGCAGAAGCTGCCCTTTTCCCATTTTACACCTCCCTCCTCAAAACAGGTCTCAGCTGGCTCTTGGCAGAAGAGTGTCATGTAATGTTCTCACTACAGTCACTAGTGCAGGTGAATTATATATTTTTTATACTTAATTGTTTATATGATTCATTAAGTTTTTTCATAAATTTGCTGTAATTGCCTTCCTTAGCAACATATTGAAAATCCTGACCAAACCTTTCGGTAATTGGTCCACCATCTTGGAAAAATAGTGGATCAAGGGGTAGCTTACTCTCTTGTCTCGCAATTACCTTGGACATAATTTATCTTCAGTAAAATTTGCCAAGAAGCACATAGAAATAGCATAAAATTTCCTACAAGAGAGATACTTTAGGTTTCCTTGGTGTATTTTATTTGTGAAGGGGAAAAAATTATTTAAAAAAAATTGTGGAAGTAGTTTTGAATTTGGCATTTGATTAGCATACTTCCTTTTAATATAAAATACAAATTGATATAAAAGGGTAATTTATAAGTTCTAGGTATAAAGGGTACGTGTTTAAATAAGTTACACTATCTGATTGTAAATGAATACCAATTATTAAGAATAATTTAATTTGCATTGATATGTTAATAGTTATATGCTGTTCTGTTTAAGTAAGAGGATCTTCTAACAGGGAAACTGTGTTCTATTATATTATACTGGTCTGGCTACCTTTTATTTCCAGTGATAAGATGGTGGACTATGTTGGTTTATATGTCTCGACTCTTGTTCATTTGAGTAAATTTTAATTGTTAAATGCTTCTTTAAGAGTGTTCTTATGCTACAAAAACTTCAGTAATATTATCTAACTACTAGTAGTACTTTAGACTTTACAGTTATATGTTATTTTCAACTCAAATAATAAAGTGAAAAATAGTATTCAGTGCACAATGGCATAATAGTGTAGATTTACCAATATTGGTGATAGAACGAGCTAACCAATATCACGGAGGCCATAACACGTGCTGTAATTTACTCATTAATTCTATATTGAATCAAGCATTAATTTTACCAGTGAGCTAAGATGCATGACAATGAGTCTTATAATTGGAAACGGGTGATTACTATGGCTAAAGAAGATCTGGAACAATACCACATGTGACACAATGTTTGTGTTTTTGGAATCTCTGAGAGTGCAGGTGAAAACAAATTTCTTTAGTGTTGAACATAATTCACAACAAACTGAGTATTGCTGATCTAGGCTTTGGGGACATTCACAGACGTCATCCGGTAAATCCCAAACTCGGCCCAAGCTCTTCCTATTATTGTTAAATTTGGCTCCTTCCACAATGTGCAGAGGGTTGTTTCAATGTATGACCATGTTTTAGAGCACAGTAAATTAGAGTAACAATTAGGCTCTACACAAGTTAAAAAAAAAATCCCTTCCCAGACCTTATGCTAAGCACACCCACAGAAGATATTCTATATAAATAAAACGCACTATTGAATAAAGTTTTCTTCATGTAAATCCAAGGAGAAATCTTAATATATTAGTAACGATAAGAACTGCCTTGACTTTCAACCCAGGTATAGTTCTAAGATAATATATAAATCTTGCTACTCTTTAGTTTACATGTACAGTTATATATATTGATATTTAAAATTGATATTTTATGAGCTCCAGAAGATATCTTTTTCTGGGAACATTTGTACTAATATTGAAAAAACATTATTGGTGAGACTAAAACCAATATAAATTAATCTTAAACATAATTAGTCCTTATACAGATTTTACTCTATTGTAAAAATACTAATTTAGATAAAAACATTTAACTTTCATCATTATATTCAAAACAATGTATATATACATATACTAAATATAAAAATGTATATAGTATATATATATATATATATGTATGTACAGTAGATGTATATATAATACACATGTATAAAATTGTATAGGTACCATATTCTGCATTTTTTAATAATTTCTCAGATGATTTCTCGAAAGTAGTTGTTCTTGAATATATTTTTTATACTGATTCTAGAAATGACTTCCATTTTTTTCTATAACGTTAGATTTTTACCCAAATTAAGAGGTTACGTTTTCAAGACTTTAACTATTTTAAGCACAAATATACTCAAATACAAGATTTTTTTACAAACGCATTTTTTAAATATTGTAGGGACCTGTCCTAATACTGTAAATAATCATCCTAATACTTTCGTGACAACTCTGTAACAAAACAAGAAGCAACCAGTGTTCCATTACTTTTCAAACTTTCTCTTTTTTGACTTCCTTGCAGACCCTCCATATTTACTCTCCCTCTTCAACATCCAACAGTAATCGGTAATCATAGTGAAAGCGTTCACCTTGCTCTTCACCCTAATGTCCCAGATTTTCCGGAAAGTAGTCGATATGGGAGTGCAGAAAGTGTACCTTAACACTCATGTTACAACCCAATTTCTTGAAGTTTTCAAACAATGTTTCAACCATGTTCCTGTAATTTGGATCTTTGTTATTCCTTAGAAAGTTTTCGGTAACAGATTGGAAGGTGGTCCATGCGCCGTTTTCTCTGTCATTAATCATTTACTCAAAATCTTCGTCCTTCATCAGTTTGCGGATTTGTGGACTAACAAAAGCTCCAGCTTTCAAATTTTCTTTTGTGATAAAGCGAAAGTTCATATAAAGGTACTTGAAAAAGTGCTCATATTGTAGTAGAACCCTTACAAACTGCATCATCAAGGCCAATTTGAAGTGTAGTGGTGGAAGAAATACTTTTTGGGTGTCTACAAGAGGTTTATGCAATATGTTATTAGATCCAGGCACAAAATTCCTCCGCTCTGGCTAAACTCTCACACTCTAATGCCTTTGCTTTGCCAGACTGTCCCATTCACATAGAAAGCAAGGTAGTTTCGTGTACACAGCTTGTTGTCCTAATATAATTCCTATAATTTTGAAGTCACCACAGATTAGCCATTCGTGTTCCGCATACTGGGTACCTGTTAACAGTACCTCCATGTTCTAGAATATCTCTTTCATTTCAACTGAATAAGCCACAGGAATAGGCCCATACACAATCTTACTATGCAGTAACATGCCGTTGAGGTTTCTCTTGGATGAGTCAATAAAAAGTCTTCACTGAGTAGGATCATTTTCAATGCCATGGAAGGTCATTCACTCTTTTATGTTATTGCAATAAACCAAGGAATTGTTCTTAGAGAATAAAGGAACCAGTTCTTGTTCTCTGTCTCTGTACCATGAAAAATGTGTTCCTGGTGCCAGGAGAGTCTTACTTTTAAGCCGGGAGCAAAGTAGTTCTGCAGAATCCTTAGGTAAATTCAGATCACGTACTTGATCATTAAGATTCCTCTTAGAGAACCTTGGTGGAGTAAGGTCATCTTCAGGTTTGTATACATCATCTCTATCGGCTTCAAAGATTGCATCACGTTCCCTTTCAACATCATCTTCTGCCATGTTCTCTAAAACAGCTGGAGAAAGAAGGACTAGCAGGTCTTCTCCATGCGGAAGTGGCCTAATGGCTGAAGGAATGCTTGGATACACAATTTGCTTCTTATTTTTCGAATTGCACTCCTTAACACACACTAATCAGAAATAACAGTAATTAAGGTGTGCTTTAGGCTTCCTCCACACCATAGTAATTGCAAACGGCATGCACGTTTTCTTACCTTTTTCCCATAACATTAACCTCTCAACACAATAGCGGCAAACTGTCTTAGGTGCTTATGCCTTATCCTGGTCACTAAGCTTCACTTTAAAATAAGCATAGTAAGCTTTCTTCACAATGTCTGTTATGTCCTTTCTTTGTTTAAGCACTACATAATTTTCACAAATGTAACCAAAATATTAGGACTGTCCACACACTTGTGTGTAGACATTGTAAGACTAACTGAAATCACAACAGTGAAATTCAATGAGAACAACTCTGGAAATGTAAGCGTCTGAGAGTCAAAACACTTCCAAGGTCATACAAGGACACCAAGCAGCAACAGTTGTGCCAACCTAAAGGCTTTCAGGTCTGTATTGCGAAATCTCCCTCCAACAATACGAACTATCTATTGAGGCAAAATATTGCTCCCAAGGATGCATGTTGGAAGCCATCTTGGGTTTATTCTGAAAAAACTGTACGTAATAGAATAAGTTTAAGAACAGTTTTGGAACAAGCATAATAAATTGGGCTAAAAACATAGAGTATTAGTTTTCAATCATCTGATATCATGTAAGCTAGTGTAATATACGAGTATATCAATAATTATCTTCCCTATTGAACTTACTAATAATAAACTATTATGTAATCGACTTTATCAGAATATTGTTTTAAATTTGTGTATCTATATATCTTATATGTAAATTGATAAGCCCGTTTCCGGTAATAAAAATTACGAGGAACTATCTGATCAGATTTTGACAAACAACCATTCATTTTAACTGTTAGAAGTCCAGGTTGTCGGGAAAAATAGAAGTTTTTCACGAAAACTCTATTTTCGCAAATAATTATCAGTTTCTCATCCTTTGTTTAATCACCATGGAGACCGTTATTTGCTGCATGGTTGTAAATCTCTAAATAAAATATATCTCTTTGGCTATAAAATAATAATTCAATTTTTATTTGTTGGTCCAAACACATCGCCAATTTCTTTTTGGATGCTGGTCATAACTATTAACACAAATAAATTGAAATTCATAAACTGGGGAATCACCGATTTTTTTATTGGAATACTGTTATCGTTCACTCACTTTTAAATCAGTAATATTGAGAATAATTCAAATATTCAAAGGTTAAATTGTTAAGTTCGTGAAAATATTGTCTAGGTTTTGTTTCATGCATGATAAAATAATGTTTTGGTATGTATTATAGGCTCAAAATAATAAAATGTTCTTGATAAGTGTTTTAAAAAATGCCATTTTACCTATCTAAGTGTGAGTTTGGTGTTTATTTTTTTCTAATTATGGGTTTTAATGTTCATTTTATTCAAATAATTTGTTTTGATGTTCATTTTAGCTAATACTAACACAATACAAATACATAAATTAATTTGTTTTCATTTTACAACTTTGAGGATTTGATGTTTAAACGTAATGTTTTTTGTCCCCCATTTATCTTTTCACATTCTTATAAATACAGTTAAGTTCAGTTATGTTTCCATGTTGATACTTAATTTTGAGGGAATGATATTTCAAAGTACCTCAATGTTTTGTTTATCATATCTATATTTTCACATTCTCGCTCTTTATCTGACACTCTCACACTCTCTCCCCTCCTTCCCTCCCTCACACCTACACACACACACACACACACACACACACAAACAAACACACTATAAGACACTCTTTCTAATATAATATTATTTTATTCTCTCTCTCCCCCTCTCTCTAACCTCACATAAACTCTTTATCACAATATTTCTCTCACATTATATATATAAACGCTCTCTCTCTAAAACGCTCTCTCCCTTTCAAACACTCTCTCTTTTTCAAAAGCTCTATCTTACAAACGTTTGCTTGCTCTCTGTCTCTCTCTTTCTCTAATGTTCTATCTCTTAAACGTTTTCTCTCAAACGTTATCTCTCAAACGTTCTCTCCCAAACTCGTTCACTCTCTATCTCAATCTCACTTTGTCAATCTCATTCTCTTTATCTCAAACTTACTCTCTCTCTCTCTCTCAAACTTACGCTTTCTCTCAAACCCACTCTCTCTCAAACTTTCTCAGACTCGCTATCTCAATTTCTATTACTTGCTCTCTATCTCTTAAGCTTTCTCTAACTCTCTCTCACTCAAATTGTGGTAATAGAGGGCACACATTTACATTCTACGAGAATTTTTTAATAAAAATTTAACAAAAAGTAGTGATATCTCCCTAAAATACACTAGAAATGAAAAAGGGTTCAACAAGTAAGCTCGTAATATAATTTTACCGCTTCAAACGACACATTAAATTCGTACTTCTTGCCAAAAAACACAACAAAAAACTTGAATTTATTAAAAAGAAAACATATATCCACAATTGATATAATGTTGCTGATATAAGAACTAAGCGAAGTATTTTACAAATACATAAGAAGTAATATCAAAAATGTATTGATATTTCAAAGAAAATAATAGCTAACCCAACATAACCATAACAAAAATAGCTATGCACTTTTATAAAAATATATACAATTAAAATTACGGTTGTGGTTCTATTTTAATCTCTTATATGAAATTCTTGACAAGTACAAATTAATTGACATCAAGATATCATGGCAAGTATAATATCTAATGTCAAAGAAAAGTAGTTATGCTACCTACAATATTTTTACATTTAATATAAATACTAAGAAAAAATATCGTTTTTGCCATTCCGAAACGTTTATACACAATACTTTATTAATACCAAAAAGTAACATAATAAACATCTTACGAGTGAATTTTCAGATCCTACATTTAAGTTTGTAACACAAATCTTAAAATTATACCATCGTAAAGGCTTCATCGTTGTTTAGGGAGTCTTTTATTTTGGTATTTCAGAATATTTTCTTCATGCGTAATCCAGCATCAGAATGGGTACATTTTCATTGCATCGTCAATAGTAAGTGAAGTGTGTAGTAATCGATTTGCAAGCGCTTTATTTGAATAGGTAACAGATACTCAAGGAGGATGTATGTGAAATAGAAATAAAAATTAGCGAAAAATACAACGTGATATAATTCCGACTATTTCTTACTGTTCAAATCAAATAAAGTGCGTTTTTACACGGGAATACTATATTATGTACCATAAGAGACTCGGAGGGAACAAGATTTCTTTCCCCTTTTCTAACCTTCTAGAGACTGTCACCGGGTATTTTATAGATTTTTCAATTTGTCATCTTGTCACCCTCCCTGGTGGTAAGATTAGGGACTAGGGACCCATCCCTTCCCATGGGAGGACGCGAGCCTCATGCGCTTGACGGCTTACCATTTTATTCAATGGCTGGCTGGGCGAGAATGAGAGATTTAGCTTGAAATTGTGATATAGCTCGCATGGTATTAGAAATGGTGGAAGGAAGCACACACAAAGTGTTTTAACACGCATTTTAAATGCACGGATTGAACTCGTTTCCTTAAGCTCTGTGTTGTATATGGGATTAGCTTTTATGATTGTCCAAGAAGTGTGTGATATAAACCCTTAATTATCTGCTCCATACAGCTTTTAAGGAATTAAATATTAAAATGGAAGGGCACTTTCATTGGGTATATCTTTCTATATAACTACAATACCTAATTAACTATTTGATAGCATTTAAAATAAAATTGCATTATTTTTGAACATTTATATAAAACGTAAACTACCAAGTTAAGTGAAATTAAGGGGTCAATACTAATCACTTTGAAATAATTAGTACAATCCCTTTTCATCAAACTGTAAATGGAATGAAAAGAGTTTTCAGAAAATAAGTTTTAATTTCCATTCTATATGAATCAAACAAATCTTATTCCGTGATGTGCGATTTCATTTTGGTACTATGTAAGACATAAGTGTAACTTATGAATTAAGTACAAATTTCTTAAAGTTCTTCATATAAAAGAAAATACTGTCAACAAAAGTATAAACGTGGTCATTAAAAATAGATAAAAACATAACATATAGTGATAACGAAAAGGATAACTAAGGACCACGGAACGTTTAAAACTAACAGCTATGATACTAGTGTTGAGTTTAATTTCAATTATATTTACATTAGGTTAAGGTTAAGATATCAGGGATATTGGCCGTGCGTAAATTAATAGTAGTAACACGTTTTAAAAACAAAATCCCTCTCACAAATACATTTGGTTCAAATACCAGGCTGTCTTGATGCTTATTCTTATTGTTATATGACATCAGGAGCAGTTAATTTAGTTCAGGGTACTTTATAAAGATGGCTCCAGGTAATCACTTTAAAATTTATTTAAATAATATTGATTTAACCCATTTTTATCTCCCTATATTCCAGTTTACGTAGATAATAAAAACATTGTCCAAACCAAAAGTGAGTTTAAATTTATCTACATTTACTGTACATATAAAATTATTTTTTTATATTTTTAGTTTTATTATTTAAATAAATGTATTAGTGAAATTATCATATTTTCAACGATACTTCACGTGGAAGCTTGTAGTTCTGTGAAAAGAAGCTAGATATAACTTTACCGGTGTCAGAATGTTTTTAGGGCAGAGGGGTGGGGGTAAAATTACATAATGTCTAGGTAAAGTAAGGAACACTAGATGGGGCAACATGACGTTATTTCTAGGTTAAGCACGGTTGAGTTAAAATCTGTGTGTGTGTTACCTAACCCCCCTTCCTTGAGCCGAGTCTACAGTAGCCCCATGGCTTCTTTGGTGCTGACTGACAGTTCACAGCTGACTTCTGACAGTCAACATTTAGGTAACTATCTAAATTTTGACTCTCAGAAGTGACAGCTGCTAAACACATGTTTTTGCAGATCATATGGTTCGGCGTAGGGAAACATAATTTGGTCTGGTAACTTTTCAAAGCTTTTGAGTTTATTATTAGCACCAAGAGTTAACAGAAAATGTGATGTTATATGTGTTATAAAGAAATATGAGAACTTAAGATGTATGCGCTCCTGAGAGAGCTGGCTTAGTCAGGAATACTCAAACTGTTGCCTCGACTGACACCTCTCGCGACCCCTTACAGACCTGAACCTGGTACCCTGGGCACAGTGGATGCCCTTTAGTACAAGTATCACTGATTACCCGATATTCCATTCCGTATGGTCTGAAGATAGGCAGACTAACTACTATCGAGTAGATATTAATGTTATATGAATGTTAAGGGGGTTGAAGGGATGGTATACCATTATGTCCTAGTTAATCTAGGTTGAGTACCGTAATAAACATGTGGTGGGGGTGGATAGGTGGGAAGCAATATATTCTACAACTATAAAAATAAATTAATTGTCTAGAATGTATTAGTTAAAAAAAATACCATTGATCATTTGACAAGACAATAAGATAAGATAAAATTATGCAATTTGTAAATTTGAGTAAGCTGACTGTTAAGAAGAGATAATAATAGGGCTTACAACCCCTTACTCTCATTTCACTACAGGCACACATCTTTGAAACTAGAGAAAATGTAATAGAAATTATCTGTAAATCTGACCAAATTTAATACAAACCATAAAATATTTGTAACCAGATAAAAAAATTATAGTTAAATGTCAACTAGACAATTATATTTAAAAACATTAACAATAGCAACTAAAGCCTTAAAACTTGTAATAAAGCTACTTAATCCTGGATTGGAATACGTCGTTAACAGATTTTTGTAACTGTTTCAGAAATTTTGTACCAATCTTTAAACATTTTTATGGTTTTATTGGTTTCAAATAAGAACATTACTAGCATACTAACATATTGTGTGTGTGTGTGGGTGGGGGTGGGTTATTATTTAGCTTACCTTCCGAATTCGATTGAAACAAATCAAGTACGCCGGTGCCTATAACTACTATAAACAACTTAAGTTGCCTTATACCACAGGATACACAAGACACAGATAACTCTAATGTTATTGTCTAGCATGGGCACCGTATATGAACTAGAAGCGATCAGTTAAGTGGATATCAGATGTAATTGTAAACATTTATGCAAATTGATTTCCAAAATGTTCGTTCACAAATTCTCAGACTTGGACCAAGAAACTTTGATATATGCATGGTTTTATACCTGTAAATAAAATATTTCCCCTTGATTTAATAGAATTACTCAGCTATACTTAAGTTGTATAGTACAACAAATAACAAAATTATGGCAAATATGTATATATACTAAGCAAACCAATGATTGTATGTGAGATATATATAGTTTTCTGCATTAATACTTTTTCTTCTTCTTTATTTCCAATACTTACCTGATCATAAAATGGCCGTAATGATAGCTCATCTTGTACATATATCTTTTATTGAAGAAATTAATTTCCTAGCCTTGGTAAACATTTATTTTTATTGGAATGTTGTGATCGTTAAATCGCATTTAAATCACCCATATTGACTATAATTTGCCAATTAAAGATTTAAGTAGTCAAATTTGCACAAAATATTTTCAAGCACTTGGCTTCACTCATCAACTATGAACTTAAAAGGAATCAATTATGTTTAAATATGTATTGGTATATATTATAATATCAAAAATTATTAATAATATTATCTAGATATGTGATTAGATCACCATTTTAGATGTTTAAGTATGAATTTTACTATCTATTTTTTCAAATTGTGTCGGAATTGCATTAATTTAATTTATATTTCCTAGCTATCACTTAATTTTGGGTGTATGTTGATAATATTTTATAGGAGATATTTTATGTATCCTATCGATCTTATGAAATAAGTATAGGTATTGGTTTAATTTTCTTCAAATAATATTTTAATACAATATAATTTGACTTTGTTTCAATGTTATCACTTGATTTTGAGAGGATTATATTTCAACTTAATGTCTTTTGTTCCCCATCAATCTTCTCAAACAAACTCTCTCCCTCACACACATATTCCTTTCCCCATATTCTCTCAATTTTTGTCTCACTCGCACATATTCTTTCTCGCTTTCTCTCTCTTTCCTTCTCACACTCTCTCTTACACAAGCTCTCTGTCTCACAGTTTCTCTAGCATACATACAATCTTTTTTCCCCAATATAATACTTAGCACACTCTTTCACTGTCCCTAAAACTCACTTGATCCCTCTCACTCACACACTCGCTCTCACTCGCTAACTTTCCTTCTTTCACTCTCATTTTCTCACACTCATTTTTTATTACTATCAAATTCACACTCACATACTTACACAATATCACACTCATGCACTCATACACTTACACACTCTCTTTCACATCTTCTCAATCTCTCTATCTTTCCTCTCTATATAATTATGTTATATATTGTTTGATAAGCCTAATATTCTGGTATTTAAAATTACGAGAAAACAACCTACCGATTTTGACCATAGAATATTCATTCTAAATGCGAGGCTCCACGAAGCCGGTAAATAAAGTATTTGTGTTTGCTTTAAAATAATTATAGCTCAATACTTACTTTAGTAGTTTAGTGCAACAAATAGATAACTAACTATCTGAAAGAGGGGTCATTTTAAGGCTCTTGTCGTGGCGTGAAGATGGAAAACTTACGTTTTGATACAAATTAAACAATAAAAGCTAAATATCTTGTAGACTTATAGCCTTTGAAGAAGAAACCTTTAACTAGAAATCCAAATAAGGGCTCATGACTTAGCATAAATATTTTCTAGTAAAAATATTAAAATATATTTTAGTTCAATAATCTGCAGCCATCACTGCAACGATCCATTAGTATAGTAGGATTTTGGTAGGAAGAGCATTTTAGAAAATGTAGACACTTATTTTTTGTGGTCAATATTGATAAATTTCTCATTATTATTATTATTACTAGTTTATGGGTATTGAAACGTTACAATTAAAAGTAACAGTTAAAGACCACATGACTTGAATTATGAATATATTGAACTACTTTTTAAACTATTTAAACTGTCAGATACAGTTATTTCTACCAGAGTCCTGCTATAGTTTATTTACTGTGCGCAGTTGTTTTACTTTTATTTTACGTCTGATACCTGTGGGTGTCACCGAAGTGGTTTTTTTTGTCCTCCTCCATAATTCACACGATTCTTTTGGTTGTCTCACTTTCACACAGGTAGACCACTCTACAGCGCGTAACTTCGACACGTATACGTTACACGTACATATTTCATGATGACGTATCGACCAGCGGAGCATTTTGTAAGGCATCGAGAAGGTTTTTTACTTTGGGGTATTTGAATGTTATGTAATGGATGGAGCTTGAAACATTGATTTTAACTCATTCATACATTTCATTTATGAATTTAATCCTACACAATTGAAAATATATTATTTTTTCTCGGGTAAACTTATTGAAATAGAATTATTTTTTAGGTACAATGATAGAACGACTGTGAGCTTAGCTTATTATTATGTATAAATACAATAAAAGGGTAGGTATGAAGAAGGAATAATTTAGTGTCAGTGTATCAACATATTTTGTGGATGAATAGTGAGAAATTATTTATCGAAAAACACCTGTCCTCGAACTCTGAGCTCCTGATAAAAAACAAACCAAATGGAATAAGAATGGCGTTTTGGTATACTTGCGTGACAATAATTCAAATTGTGAAAAATCAAACTAAAACGAATTTTTTGCGTCGTTTAGCAACAATATTAAAAATGTAATATCAGTATACCTCCATACTAATACATTCGAAACTTTCCCACGAGTCCAATCGTAAAGAGTTACATGCAAGCATTTCATTGCTGTTCAAATTGTATCGCTTTCATGTAAATAACATTCAATGTGTCAAAAATAATGTTAAAGCTTGCAATGAACATAAAATTTTAATATCAATATGTTGACAATGTTTTGATTTGCAACATGGTTAAATTAAGGGGCTTTCCCACTGATTATTCAATATCAATGTGTAACATACTAAATAAATTGATGCAAATTTCCCTCCATGTTCATAATGAAATAGAAATGTTTTTTTTATTATGGTTCTACAACAAAACAACAAATATAATAGTGCTATCTACGTTTATTTTTGTATTGAGTTTAAATTTGAGAGATGATGATAAACAATATTTTCTAAAGGAAAAAGAGGCGAGTGGAGGGATTTTGTTTTATTGTGTTTCAATCAAACCCGGGTTTTTCCTGGTCAGAGTAGGAAGTACTAATGATTCACCTAACCTTGTTGATGTTTAAATTAGTCTTATTTGTCGTTTGTAATGGACTACTTTTCTAACAGTTTGAATATGTAATATACGAATTATTATTCATATATGTGCTGAAACTTATGTTCTACAGTCCACATTATGATAGGGAGTGTCAATATTTACATCTTAAAACTAAATACAACGAACGATCTTGAATGTTGTCAACTCTATAAAAATTATTGCTTATTTTTAAAGTTTATTAAATTTATATTAACAAATAAAATAACTAATACATTGTTTTATGTTTTAATAGAAATTATATTTTGTGTTACGCGTCTCATTAGCTTTTATAATCATCAACTGACACTAAATTAAAGATTAATGACCATGAAGGTTAATTTTAAACCATCTCTACCCACAGTGCTTGAACATGATGTTGTCTAATGAATTACATTCTTACTTCAAAATTCAATGTTTTTTTAGAACCGCGTCTTAATACGCGTTCTGATTACACGCGTATGTACTAATTACGACAATGTGTTACGGATTAAGAAGGTTGAATATATATCAAGTGTCTCCGCATCTCCATGTAGAGAGCGTGGAAAACAATTTAGAAATGACCACCTTCAGTACTCCTGAACAGGATTCGAACCTAATTCTCAGTCATTGGCACTCTGTCCTAATTCTGAAAATGTAAAATGACACATGGACACGGGAATCAAACCCGGGACCTTTGGCTTAGTACGCCAATGCTCTACCACTGAGCTATCCAGAATTCGTCCCGTGCCCAAGGTCATTCTTCACTCATATTTTAAGGTAGAGTCTATGATGGATGTGCAGAAATAGTTGGCTACGAATGTGTGATTTTATTAAGATCACGAGCTATCTGATAGCGCATCCACCTTAAACTCGGTAGTTGGCTTATTGATGCCACTTGTACCATTATTATAATTGTAAGGGATTACATATTTAAGAATCAAATGGCCAGACATATTATTTATTCTTTTAGTGAGGATTACCCCATCTAGATATCATATTCTGAAAATAGAAAAATGACACCTGGACATGAGACGATTTCTGGATAGCTCAGGGATAGAGCATTAGCGTACTAATACAAAGATCCTGGGTTCGATTCTTCGATTCCCGTGACCAAGTGTCATTTTTTCAATTCTCAGAATATAATATCTAGATGGAGTAATCCTCACTAACAGCATAAATAATAGCTTTGACTATTTGAGTATGTTTTAACATGAGAGTAGCGCCTTAAACCTTGCAGCCACTGAAGCGGGTCAAATAATGGTTGTTTAGGAGGCTGGGGTTGAATTACAGCTGTGTATATTGACGTTTTTATTTTCAAATTTTTATATTTGCTGAGTTTTCTTATCCTATCTACACGCTAAGTCGAGTACGTATTCTATAAATTTACATGTATCATCCTTACACTCTAGATTGTCGGTTTATGTGCTCGAATTACATATATAAGTCAATCCATACTATCCGTATATTCACACTAACGGGTATGAAGGGAAGAAGTTATTTTTTTAAAGAGAGTATACTTGCATCTGTGTGAAGAGATAATGGAGATTTTGTATTCAAGCAGATTTCTTCACCTGTTAAACAGACACGTCTAGACTGATACCTTGAGCCACATGTCTACAGTGCGTGTTTTAATTTAGTAGGCCCTAATATATATTTTGTTGAGCGAGTTAAAATAACAAGAATTCCATTGACGATATGAGTATGCGATATCAGACAGCTTATAATAAAAATAAATATTCTGTACCATTTCAAAAGTTGCTAAAACAATTCATATATATTCATTAGTTAAGTTATGGAAAATTAATGTATACATTTTGTTAGATAGTACCAATACTTATAAAACAAAATTTTTAGTACATATAAATGTTTACAATGTTGAACTTCAATAAAAGTATTGTATTTTCTAAATGATTATTTCTACCAGAATAAGGCTGTGTAGTAAAAATAACAATATTGAAAACCAGCTTCAGTTTATCGAACTTAAATTGGAACTGAATCTCGTCCTCTCACGCCTCAGATGAACAAGAGATTCTATCTAATTAATAGCCCTGCCACTATCAATTAAATGTTAAAATATCTAAGAGTGATATAAAAAAAATCACTTGAGATATAAACTGGCGAGATTCATTTTTGCCTCGTGCTTCTGACGCCGCACATTTTTCTAAATTGAATTCTCGTCGTTGCTGTTTTGTATTTTGGGGCCTGAATCGCACCGAGCTATGTAGTATTATCCACAACACCCTCGTACCACAGTTTCATCCCCTCCCTGCAACCCTTGTGACTCTCAATCCTCCCTAGATGGCCCTCATTTTTCTCTGTTTGTGGCGATACGAGCAGCGTAAAACAGACTTAGACGTGGATTTATCGTCAGTTAAATGATTAGTGTCAGGATGGAAAAAAAAAGAATAGTGCATAGGGATACATACAATGGTGACCTATTCTTATTTTTCTAAAACACTGGTTTTATTTCACTTAGTTCTCTTTCAGTAGTCATTCTCGTATTCCTAAAAGGTCTTCGTTTCTTTCTATTTCGTACATTATAGTTTTCCCCTATTTTCATATAAAAAACACCCTTTTCACGCCCTTCCGATCTCTGAAATGATATCAAATATCTTATCATGATCTTTGTAAATATTGATGATTTTAATATTACTGCAAGTGATTGTTCCAATATACTTAATCAAAATGAAATAAAGTTATAAGATTACTCCTATTTGTACACGCCACGTTGGAATCTAATGGTGATATCATTTGCCAACAAAGTGCCCAATGATTATCTTGGGTTGTGTACTTCAGCTAGCTTAACTATTCTATTTGTTACTATGACTCACTATTCGTTTGGGCTTTACGCATATATCTACATAGTATATTAACTACGCTAAAGCGTTAGTTATTAGAAAGGTATAATTTAGAGGAAATTTACCCACATTTGTGTGGAGGTAAAGTGGGGAATAATTTAAAATAAATAAAATTAAGTACACCTGGACCGCACTCTAACCCTGATCACCACTTTACAGCCAATTTAGTTTTATAAAACTTATAATTACAGTCATTTTGGGGGAAAATAAGTTTAAGGGTATCCTAATAAAACATATTTAATATATATTTCAAGATTTTACTCTCATTAAATGTTATAAAAATTAAATTTAACAATAATTTTGAAGTAAAACTTTTCTTTGATAAGTTGCACATGGCAATCTAGTCATTGAAATATGCAAAGTTAATTTAAATGTTTCAAACGATACTCTGTCCCATTTTAACAAATTATCAGATATACCTGAATGGCACATGCACTGTTTTACCTCCTTTTAAAAAAAAGTAGCCGCTATAACCGATGAAGCCACTTCAAAGACAACATATACCTCAAACCTTAGCATAGAAAAAAAAATTATAAAAGCCTTTCCTTAATCTACAGGCAATTCTTAAAAAAAATCCTACATTATATTGAATACTTGATAATACTTTTGTCTGTGTTAAGTTGTTCTCTGTTCAATAGAGGTTCGTTTTTATTCAGGATTTCTAATAAAACTGGCTGGTCACTTGTGATCTCTCTTAAATAGAATATAGATCTCTAAGAACTGTCGTGTTGAAAAAGTCTTATGTCCTTCAAAGGCTTGATTGAGAAAGACCTTCCAATTTGGTTGTTTTGGTCTAGTATAAACCATATTAAAATGTTCTTAACTGAAGTCCAAAGTTTCTACCGATTGATATGTTCTGAATCTATATTCAATATTACTATACATGATTTTTCTGTGGTCGAGCCAAAGTTGGAAGAGGATCTTTCACATGAAAAATATAAGTATGAGGCAGAGAGAATCTCTGGTGGATAAGAAGAGCGATACAAAACGGTTTTAATAAAGTACTTCGCCAGTGTGAGTCATCATCTAATAACAGTCCCAGTGGTTTGCAAACTAGTTAGTAGGAATCAAATAGCCAAAGAAATTATATTTGTTTTAGTGAGGATCTATACTTATCTAGATGTCATATTCTGAAAATTGAAATATAGCACATTGACACGGGATTGGACTTCGGGACCTTTGGCTTAGTATGCCAATTCTCTAACCACTGAGACACCCTCTACCTGGTTCGATTCCCGTGCTTAGGTGTCATTTTTTCAGAATATAATTAGTAGGATACGTGGGTTATGTCACTCATGGTACGTACAGTACATTTTCAAATGAAGCTGTACCTTTGATGACATGAAACCACATTCTCAAACAATAAAACAATGTGTAATTTGGGTGTACGGTATATACATGACTGAGAGAATCATCCATCATTATTCGGAAGGATTCCTCAACAGAAACACCTTGCTTTCTTAACATAAAATTCTTAATGTTCCAAATATGACATGAAGGAAACTCATTGTAAGAAGGTGTCATCACAAAGAGATATTTAGTGCACACTTTGAAGATGGCTGTTAATGGTGTGTCACATGGGTTATTATTGACGTCAGTGACATTACTTCTTGTAAAATATAACAATCTTCCATTTTCGAGATAGACAGCTAGATTAATAGCACTCTTAATAATGCCAAGCCAAATTCTTCCCGCTTATTGGTTACTTGTTCTAAAATATACACACTTTCCATTTTGTAATTGAACTTCTAACATCTCGAATAACACCTACTAAAATTGTTCTCTTTCACTGCTCAAGTTAATACCAAGCATCCATTGAACACTCTCTTTACTGTTTTACTTACACACAATTGATTTGATAAAACAGAACAGCTACCCAGCTCAAAATAAGTAATAATAGAGCAATTGTATATCCCCAACTTTCAAGAACGTATCATCGCTGAGCGCCCTCTGTCGTCAGGAAGTCTACTGTAGTTGAGATATAACATGTCCGTCTATGACGCTCTTTGAAACCTCTTAGGATAGATTTTGCTACATGCATGGATACTATATATTCGAAAGTTCACATGGGCTGTGTACTGTATGTTAAATTACACTTGAATGACTGTATAGATTGATGTTTGAATCCGGGATTAGTAGATTATCATTGCGTAGATATCATTGGAACTGATTTTTTCCCCTCGAGTTATAAAAGTAGATGCACTTGTGGCAGTCCTCGATTTTGCCATTCCATAGTGTATATGAAACACTTTAACGTCACTATTCAGTCCCTTGAAAACATGTATAATTGTTTAATAGCGTATCACCTTTCTATAACCTTTCAATATATTATAAAAAGATAGAGCATTCACAACTATTCAGTGGTCTCTAGTTATAAGTGATCATAAGTAGAGAAACTATCCTTTATTAGGATATGTTAATTTAAAATACACTAAAATATTATTACTGAAATTAATTCTCTAATTTCTCTTTGGATTTGTCAATCAAGTAATACAGATAATGTATTCTACATTCAGTATGGGAATCCATTAATGATAATGTGTTTTAACACAAAATCTTTTAAAAAAATCATAAATTTATTTGGTTTAATTTGTTTGCATATCTAATAGTCTAAAATCTTCCTGGTGTAAACTTACATAATATAGATGACTATATTGCAATAAGTTAAGTAATTCTATAGCTCTTAGAAAACAGACCAACATACCAACATTTTGTTTTATATGTAGTACAGAATAAACACTATACAAGTTCTATTTAATAATGGGATTATGAAACAACCAATCGACCAAAAAAATACAATTTCAATTTGAATTTAAATTTGAAGTGTATTCTAAATTACTCTTTGGATTTGCCATTAAATTGGATATCTAGTGAGGCAAAATGGTGAAATTAATAGCCGATTGAGTGGTTTAAGACAATATTTTAAAATCAACCACGTTTATTGTATTTGAACAAAAAGAAATATAGCCCATGTCCGTCCTGTAATTTTAAGAAACACATCGGTGAAAACCCTTTTTTAATCAATTTAGAGTTTTTGGAATTTATTGTTAGCATAAAAAATACATGTTTGCAAACTAATCTCTTTATAAAATTGGCAGATACAGAAAGATACTTTGATTTACCTTATATAGATCTTATTTAAAATGATTGTGTTCTATCTGTATGTAAAATAGTTTAATAATGATGAGCACAAACACATTTTTATTTTACACTAGCTGAGTAACTATAATCCTTGAAGTTTTGAATTATTGAAGTAACATTTAATTATAACCATTTATTATTTAATATAATAGGCTAGGTTCCACAACACAATAGGTTTGATATATGTTTAACAAGAATCCTCTCTTTATTTTACACATCACAGAGTCCGTCCCCCCATCCCTCCCACCGATTATAAAATAAATTAGTGAAAGGCAGACATGGAAAAAACTAGGTAATTTCAATAATAGAAAACATCTGCACAAAACAGTGACACGTTTGGGGAATTCCTAAATCTCGCTTCTATAATAAAGCCATTCAGTTGGTACGTTGTTAGCAGTGCATTAAAACATACTGTAGCTAGCGTAACTCATTCGTCCATGTCCTCCTATCTACCCCCCTCACAACCCTATCCAGCCTCCCTTGATTCAAAACCCACCCCCTTCCCCAACTACCAAACCGTAACTCACTCTCCCTAGTTCATTTTTTCTCCTTGTCACAGCAAACGGCCATGGTTCAGTGGGTCCAATATTCGATTCTATCCTCCCTCATCGGCCATTGTACATTTTATGTCCTATTTTTTATTAGTTGTTTCTGTGTCGTAAATTTATAGTGACAGAATACACGTGGTGAATTTGTCAGGAATTAGATTATTCTGGTCAATATCTCATTGCCTAAAAGTGAGCAAATATCCATACCCGACTATTTGTGGGGGATGACTATTTGTAGTGGTTTGTACAAAAAAAAATATTTCTTTGAAGTGGCATTTAAAAAATAAAAATGTAAAATACGTTAGCTTTTGTCAAATGAATTAAAAAAAGGCCTTTTGAATAAAATAGCTTAATTGAGTTAATGAGTTTTTTAAAAAATGGTGGCTTTTATACAAGCTAATATGAATACCTTTCAATATAGTGTAATTTTTTTATATAATAGTATAATTTTATATGTATGATAATTTACAAACCATAATGCAAACATATGTGTTTTAACATTTAAAAAAAAGTTAAAATTAGAATTTCCCCGTCTCTCAAAAACACCCATATAATATTTTCTATCTTCTAATAAAAACATTTTAGTGAAACCTTTAAGATATACATTATACTATTTATACTTTTGTGTATGAACTTTAAAAGAAATAAATTGTGAAAGACTAGTATTATGATTTAAATTTAATGTGTGAGAATAACTAGAGGACTGGTATTTGTTTAGTAAGATTATGTTTTAACTTAAACATATACATATTTTTATCGATAGTAACAATGGTAGTCAGTGGTATATTCACTTGCAGATTAGGCAGGAAAATTATTCATCCTTTCATTTTAAAATGCAACAATAATATATGAGATGGCTTCCTTTTTTATGAAGATGAACGCTTTGAACTGATGTTTTGGACCTAAAACACTAACTTCATGACGTGTGTGTCCAACACACACACAAGGTGGAGCATACCCCTCCCATTGATATAAAGTTGGCCAAGGTGGTGGGAGTTTTCAGATCTGTTCGGCTAAGAGAGGGATAGAGGCCAGGAATGGGGCCATAGGTTCTAAAATTGTTCGTCGCACCCATTTAAGCGCGCGATTTCCCTCAAAGGACACGGCTAGTATGGGTCAGAGGAGCTTCCAAAAGGTGGTTGTTCCCTAATTACTCGTTTCCGGACCTTACACGGTAAGGCAAGTGTATTACACTTTGAATTATTTTTAATAAATAAATCTAATATGTACCATATAAATGAGGTAGCTGTGCTATTGAAAGGTCACGCCTTCCTTCAGAAAATGATACCATTTTATGCATTGATTTTTTAAAAAAGAATTATATAGTTGTAAAATTATGTCATAATCTAATAGTCAGACTTACACAAAAAGTGTATATAAAATTATTTGTTTAATGTTTTTAAAATAAAGTGTTCATAGTAAAAAATCTGTGTATATAGGAGCAAGGATATTAAATGCAATATCTGTATTGTAGTGTGGATATTATTCCGGAACTGTCATTTGCTGAATGTTGATAAGATGAGAGTCTAGTGGTTCAAGACGGTGGCTGTGTTTTGCTTCAATGGTCAGTATTTCCTTGAAGATAGCTTGTTATTTTGTGTGTGTGTCATCCTCTCGATGAACCTATTAAGTACGGAGGTTAAGTATATGGGTGCAGATCGGTGGGAATTATATAATAGAGTTAGGGTAGGGGCCTTGGTAAATTTATTCGGTATGCCAAACGAATAGTGTGTCGTTACAGAGCCTCTAGCATCGCCAACAGTCATATGGGGCTGATATCTCTGAATGATGGCAATACACTATAATGAGGTGGCCGAATATTTCGCATATCCTTATTAAAATCTTTTGAGATAAACCTCATATTGTTCCTGTAATTCTCTTTAATAAATTAACGAGACGAAATATATCATCACGTATTTTGGGGATATGGATGACTCGAATAAGGTGTAAGACTAGAAATGAAATTATGGTATTTACTGTGCGGCTTGCTAAATACTATAGAGAGGTTATCTATATTTCACTAAAGTTCAACGGTGTCAAATGGATCACAAGGGTTGGTTCACTGGTTCCGTAAATATTTGAAGGTTTTTTCCTAACAGCCTACTCACTCATTTTTATTCACTAACATTTATGAATTACACCCAACATTCAACTAAAAAACCCAGCACAGAACATATTCTTTGGTGGCGTGTGCAAGTATCAAACTGGTAAATGATTCTGTCACGCAAGTCCATCTTATCACCTAGCGAAGACGCCGTCAACAAATAGAACAGGCTCCCCTTTACCATTGCCATGAAAACTGCGGTGGTGATTGTTAAGTGGAATTAGTTTAGGCTCCCGAGTTCAATTCCTAGCATGGCCGAAAAGTTTACTATTGAGGAAGTGTGAGCTACCTATTTCACAGGGATGAATTAACGTCCAGGGGCTGGATGTTGTGCTAACTCTAGATTTAAGTTAGTTTATATTTTGTTTGCTGATATTATGTCATTTCACAAAGTACATATTAAATACCTTAAATAAATGAAATGAAAATAAAAGAAAGGTTAAGTGGCGTTGACTTCAAACAGTGAATACTTGACTTAGTGGGTTGTGACATTTGTCTTGTGGTAGGCTGTTTTTTCGTAAAAATTGATTACCTTAATAATAGTGAATTAATTTTTAAAAAATTGCTTAATATATTGTCAAAAATATATGTATTTAACTAGCTCAAGATATAGATGTATGACGTAGTTTTGTAAGTGTGGCAATGGATTTTTGAGTTCCCAATGTCATAATGTAGGTAAGGTGTCACATCTAGCTTAGAATATATGTCAGTGTGACCTATGTTCCTGGACATTTTGCTGACCCTCTTTAGACTGTAACCTATACAAAATGGAACTATAGGAGTAAGAAGGAAAGGGTCATTCTGTGACACAAAGAGCCAATTAAGGCGTACAATGGGGGNGGTGTGAGATATCTCATTTTCTTGCAATATCTCACGAAAAAAAAAATATATATAAAATTATACCTTCCAGTATATTTATTTTAGTACCCTGAATAATTTTATAGAAATGTGTTTGAGCTGCACGTAACTGTTTCGTTCTTCGCGTTGGTCTAGTAACCCCACCCTTTCCTCTAAAAGACTAACTGGAGACCTATTCACCCCACTCCACCCCGTCCAGTCGCTATTTTGTCTTTGTAGCTTTTATTGCCGCTCTGTTATTTTGTGGTTAGTTCTTTTCATTTCGTAGATCCCCCTCCCCTACCTTTTCCTCCTGTTTACTCCCTAACGGTGGAATGCACTTTTTCTTCTTGCCTCGCTTACACTGTCTCTGCTTAATACGTTTTGTATTCCTTTCATTCGGTTCCTTTTCTTCCTTTGTATTTTCCACTTCACAAAATACTCAGACTTTCTTCAATTTCTTTTGTCCGGTTCGCCTTGTTTTCAATTTCTTTAATCTGTGTGTGAAAGCAATCTCATTATTTTTACACGCTTCTTTGGTAAATAAACAGAGGAATTGGGTGTTTTTTAGATTTATTCAATGCTGAACCGTTTTAATTTGGTTTTCTAGCATATATTTTAATCGTATATTATATTTATGTTGAGGGCAGGCCTGTTATTGTAAGGAAGGTTTAGCAAAATATTGACATTAAAACGATCATTAACACTTTCAATATCGTTTTCTTTGAGAAAAGTTCTACTTAAGGTGAGGGGGAAGGGGAAGTGAGCAAGGATCAATGTTTTTGCAGTTTTTATAAGAAATAAATTGTCCAAAATAAATAAACTATTACTCCAGATGTAACGTTTAGTTTAATTTTCATCATATGGTGTAATTATTAGTCGTTGAATTTCTGTAAAGTGTATCCTGGAATTAAATTACAATATTTTCTCAGATTGTCATCTAAAGTAGTCATGCTCATGATAATTTTCAACAACTGTTGATATTACTGTGTGAAGAGAATTAAACTAAACGTTGCTATGAGAGTGATATATTTTTTTTGCACAGAAAAATGTTTTCAGTAAAAATCATAAAACAATAGAATTTTCTCACATCCCCTTACATTTAAGTTTAAACCATTGCCATCAGACAGTAAATAAGGCAGCTATACTGTAATAATAAACCAAATAATGTATGTATACATACATACATACATACATACATACATACATACATACATACATACATACATACATTCACATTTATGCATATATATACACTCTCACCCGCAATCACAGAGGGGAAAACCTGTCCATTAGGTGAATCTAAAGGCCCTCCGCACACAGCTAAATTGTTTTGCGACGTAAGTTTCAAATCGGTTGCACATGCATCATGCAACGTGTAGGGGAGTGGGGAGCAGCACATGGGTCGACAAAAACGGGACCGGTTTGAAATCAGTTTCCAGCTGGTCACGTGCGATTGTGCTTGCAGGTCGCAAAACGGGTTTCAGTTGCACGGTTGCATGATGTGAAATTACTTAAGACGTGTTATTTCCAGCGTTGGTATAGTGTATACTCTTATTAAAGCGTTGCTATAATGTATATTCTTGACATTTTGAAGTGTTGTTTACGACATTCGAAATTAACGATCAGGGGTGGCATATAAAACTCGTTGAAAAGATGGAAAATAGTGAAGTGATATAAAATTATAAGCTTACTGCGTACTCCAGGAAAGATATCACATAAAAAGTATGGCTAGAAGTGGCTGACCAAATAAAAATAACAGGTTTGTAGTGGTATTTATTTTAATTATTATTTTTTGTTAGGTATTTATTTAAAAACACATTGATAATATTGTTAGTAGGTAATATTATTCCCTATTTCTGGTATAGAGTATTTCAATTGCCAGAGTACAGATGCACGAGGAGCAAACAAGTAGTTTGCCAAATAATTCCTTACAGTAGCCACCGAAGAACCGTCATGTATTACAAGTTGTCTTGTCATGCTGATAGCTACATCCGCCATCTCATTATTTTTTCCCGTATTTGGTGGCCTGTAATCAATCCCCTCTCGTTTACGTACGTAGTTGTGGAGGCCACAAGCAGCTTTTACAATAGCATCTACTATTCCTGCTTTTCGACATCATATTAGCCCATTTAATACCGTGAACTTTTTATCTGCCATTCTAAAGGTACATTCAATTGTTTTCCTTCCCCGACTCAATCTGTAATTGAAAATCCTTTTCACATTGTCTATGGTTCTTTTTTCATAGGGCCTCATTAAATTGCTAAATATCCAACATAGTAGTAAGGACATGGACGGTTTTTTTAATCGTATCTCAACGGGGAAGGCAAAGGTATGTCAAAACCCCCATGGGCCATCCAGAATTTCATTGCACTGGCGTTGAAAATACCTCCATCACTGTTTCTTCCAGCGTAACCTGGTTCTATCATTGTGGAATGACCATCTGCATCACAGCACGCTATTAGGACGGTAGAATATTATAGCTTGTAGTTGTAATTTTTAGAACCAGGATTTGGAAATTTCTCTATCCGGTTGTGCTTCCCGTTCACAGCCCCAATACAGTTGGGAAGGTTCCATATCATCTCAAAACGATCAGCAATTACTTTCCATTGATCTCCTGTAGGTACAGGCATATATATTTCATTCAATACGTCCCAGATTATTTAGTAGTATCTCTAACAATATCTCTGATTGTGTTCTCCCCTTTTGCAAAATATAAAGAAAGTGACACACATATACATCCTGTTTCCAAGTACCTGTACAAAAATAAACAAATCCAATATAAAAATGAAAAATATAAATAAAGATGATGTTATTTTAGTGGTACTGTGTTTTAACATAATGTGTAACTCTATTCGTTTCATTGATTTCAGCAAATGAGTGCAAAGAGAGGTTTCGTAATCTTCGTACAGTTTTTATACATAAGCTGAAACCTCCGCCAAGTGGATTCGGAATAAGGAAAAAGGCATAGTATTTGTCATATACTATGCAGTTTTGTGTGTCATTCATAAAAGCGTTTGCTCCTCCCTCATCCGGAAATTTTCCACAAATACCACAGCACGAAGCGACAAAATATTTGAAAATTCCAAAAGATTTGATGATAATAGTGGCTTTCTCTGGAGGATTCATCAGACATAGTGCATTCCTCACAAGCATCATTGCCGCCACCACCACTACCAACTCTGATGCAAGCACCATCCACCTCCCCCCAGCATCACACGAGAGAACAGTACCGCCTCAACCAACTCGAGATAAGAAATGCCTGAATGTCAGGAATAAATCGGCAGCAGACGGAAATAAGTTTGTGACTGAATATTTCAAAGCCATAAAGCAAGACTGGAAACAACTGCTACGGTAGAAGCTACTATCTCCCACAAAATTTAAAGGAAAGTGGCTCTCAAAATATTTCTACTAGGCTAGATACACAAAATAGAAGAATTTACTGATTCTCAAATTAAAATATTCAAACGCAAAATTTTCAGCGTTATTGGTGATATATCAGCCTCATCACTGCTCCATTCTTCACCATTTATCACAATTGGCTCACCACAGTCGGATTTAACGCATAACTTTGGAATTTCAAATACCTCTGTACTTTCGCATACCTCTGCAATTTCTCCAGTTTCAGAGTCATTATAGGAACAAGCATCGCTGGCACATCAGTTTTGTACAGACTTTGCAGGGGCTCTCAACTATAACTTTTATAAAACGTGAATTTTACTTCAAATACGTTACTTAAGATATGAACAGAAGTGTATCGTTCTTTATTTTCTTACTGTATATTTATTTCTTTAAATTGGACTTTTGTAATTTTGTGTTTGAACCAAAGTAATGAGTAATAAATAAAGCTTACCACAGAGTTATTAATATTATTTCTTCTGTAGTCACACACTCTCTCATATTTGTGTCCATCTTCTATATGATAGGAGCATGCCTGAGTGACACCTCAAATCATTTGACCATAAAAGCAGGTATAAGGATTGTCAACTTTATGATTTCTCCCACTACCCCTATCCACCTACACCTAAATTAAAATATCCTTTAGTAGTATATATTTAAAAAGTGTACTAGAGAATATATCATTTAAAAAATGCACAATATAGTACTTTTGAAAGAGCGAGGCTATTTTAATAGACATTTAATTATTTATTATACATCAATCTCACATTATATCTAAATGAAAGCGTGCTTCAGCTTTAAGAACGTCACGTGTTTTAACTGTCCCCTCTCCTTCCCCTCAATTTTGTTCCAACCCTTCCCTCCCTCCCCACTACCCCTCAAACCGCCGCGACAACTGTGCAGCATTTGACGTTGTGGTCTTCTAAACATGGGACGCCCTCAATTACCCCCCTATGTTGCTAACAGTTTTAGAGGTGTATTGTCATTCTATTACGAGCTCTCAGCTTGAACCATAGTGTTGGATGGCAGGTTGTTAGTTAAATTAATATAAATATACCGTTGGGTTGATGTTAAAAGTTAATTTTAATTTTCCTAATTGGATTCACAGAGTTAAGCATATTATAGATAAAAGTTTAAATAAAAATAATCTTATAATTTGGTTGAATTATATCGTGTTTTAATGTATTTCATTATTTATATTGGAATCTCTATGTACTACTACCCGTTTGGATTAATCTTTACTAACACTGAATAATTTGAATGGTTTAACTAAGGTAAATCATCAATATTTTACCAGACTGACAAACATTATTTTCATATTCTTTTCAATTTACTGGGATTTAAACCCCATTCCTTTGTGTCTTTGCTAAGCATTAAAATAAGAACTAGTTGTGATACCTTTATTTTTGTAAAATATTTTAAGTATGCTAGGATTTATAATATTAATTCTTATAATATAAATACGTATTCAAAGAAATTGACCTATATTAAAGAAAGAAACTAAACACCAAGTTTTATCTTATCAACATTTATTATGATATTTAAACTAGTAAACAAAATATATCTAAAACGATTAGCTTCTAGAAGTGATTCCCCCATTCTAGAGATACATTTTTCCATGTAAACCCCTATTTTATGTGATTTGTTCCTCAAAATGATTTAATATTTCATTCCATTATCACTTACATTTTAACCTCATATTTAACAAATGAAAAATTATCATTATCTTTAAATAAATTTATATTAATCAATTATAACTAAATTCGGGGACGATTTTATTGTTTGTGAATATCAAAGATGGATTTATCCTTCGCTTCTAATGTTTTTTTGTCCTTGAATGAGGTCACTGTTACACTTTTCACAAATCTATTTTGTATAAAAGTTATTTATGATCTAAATACTAAACCATTGATTAGAAACCACGTCGGGAACAAATTATATAGTTAAGGTGATCAAACGTTCTGCATTTTTAATGATATTACTTTTTGGGGGCTATGTCTTATTGTCCTACAAAATAGGATGACGTACACACAAAGTTATTAGTTTTTAACAAAATTACGTACTTCTAAATATACTTCATTTTGAAGTTTAAAAAATATGTTATCCAAATAAAAAGTGCTAGCGCAATTAGCTTAATTCTTGAGGGTTTTTTTTTCGAGAAGTTTTATTTAAAAGTTTTAATTGCAAAAAGAGTGGTATTTGTGGTAAAATATACCATTTAGTACGGATTTCCTATTAAAATCAATATGTAGGAGATACGTCTCACAAATAAGTTTCTTGACATTACTCTTTTATGATCTAAATGTTACTTACTATTATGATTTTTATTTGTGCGTCAATACGGAGTTAGTTTTTCTTGGCATTCATTTTTTGTTACTTAAAACTCACAATGAGCTAGTTTTGTTTAATAATTATCATTTGACAATTAATTCATTATTACTTTAAATTATCAATTAAAAGTTATATTTAATAAATAGTTTTTTGTTTCAATTATAATATATATATTACGATAATCTAGAGATTATTATGAAATAATTAACATTTGACATTAATAAAGAGTTTAAGAAGTTAGGAAAAATTTTAATTAGCAATAACAATATTAGTGTGAAGATTAGGAAAAGAATATAGTAATATATTGCATGCTACTTATCGGTCAGTAAGATGTAAAATCACACCTGATGTCAAGGAATGTAGGACCCAGAAGAAACCAAACAGTGAATTTACTGGTTGTTCTATATTGTTGTAAAACATGGTATATGACCATATATGACGAAAACCAATCTAGTGTGTTCCAAAGAGAGGTGCTTAGTAAGATATTTGGTCCAAAAAGGGATGAGACTACTGGGGGTGGGGTGAAGGAGAATACCTAACTATGAATAGCATACCCTTTAATTATCACAGAAAATAATCAAGTGGTATGGATTAATGTGGGCATGGCATGCAGCGCGTATGGAAGAAGTTCGAACCTTGTTCAGAGTATTTACTGGTAAACCCAAAGGGAAGAGACCATTGGAATGATATAGGTGCTGTTGGTAGGATAACACTAGATGCACCTGAATGTGAAAGGGTGTAACGAGGAGGACTGAATAGGGACAGGGTTTAATGAGTTAGACTGGATAGTACTATCTCTAAATAGGGCTAAGTTATATATTTTTGTAGATGTAGTAATAAACACTCGAATACTTAATGACATCGAGAAACTAAGTGAGCAAGTGTTTCCATTCTGTTTTTATGCCTTCCTCTATCTACTCTATTTATACTTCTTTTGTGTAAGATAGACAAAGTATTTGAAATAGATATATTGTCCTAATGTGTCGAAATAAAATTATAGTCACTATATATACATAGCTGTCCTTTAGCTAAATCGTTAAAACCTATGCTTAATTAGCCATGAATGTTGGGCTCAGTTCCCGTTAAGTCTAAAATAAACGTTCAACGAGGCAATTTTATTTTTCCTTCACATTCAAGAATATACGTTTTGATTTAAGTCAATTATTTGTTTTAGAATTAATTAACTATAAGTCCATGGGACACACAAATGAAGCCTAAGTCCATGTTAAACACTATGATGGTGTACAAAAATCTAACACTTGCTATTCTAGAAGAGCACGATGAAGGCCCCCCCTTTCCTTTCACTCTTGTTCCCTCAAGGTAGGTAGGCAGCATTCACTACAACCGAGAGCCGAACAATTGCCGTGTCTTGCCTCTTTGCTGACGAGATGAGAAGAGATGGAAGTCACCCGTGCATTCAGCCCTCCTACACCCCAGCGGTTTGGTCTGGTCGCCTGTAGGAATAAGGAAGGGTACCACCAACCTCTCCCCCTGCTTTAAACCTTCTGCCAAACTCTATCCTGCCAAATAAACCCGTGAGCAAAGAGAAAATTGTGGGGGTGGCGAGGAGGTCTGTGGAGACGTCTAGACCGCCCGGAGGACAGTTCCCTTCTGGAACTTACGGTCAATAATTTCACAATAAACTGTTCTTATAATAGCCTTTATTTCCTCGGAACAAGACAGGCACAACTATATATCTAATTTCTTATCTTTTTCTTAAGATGAATTGCCAAACTACCTAAATCGCAATTTTAGCACCCCTTTACGGTAAAGGAAAAACCCACTTTCATACTTTCCTTGTACAAGCCACATTAGTCTAAATATGCAGATAGCCAGGTCGGGTAGTAAGATGTAGAGCACAAAATAAAAAATAAATTTTCTTCCCAACAACGTTTCCTTTTTGATATCCTTTTGACTCGTTTACAAAATATTAGAAAATTTATTATGAAATTAGTTACAAGTAAAATAAAAAAATCCTTATATTTTAATAAAATTTAGGGTTTTATTAGTTTAATGTCATGAATATTTAAAAACGACCATCTATGCCAATAATACAACAATCATACGATTTATAACTTTAAAAATTAAACATTAATGTTCATAAGTCTAGAAACAGACCAACTTAACTATCAGCTAATTTGTTTAGACCACCGCGTCTTACTACCTGTTAGGGTAAAAGTCAGAAATGTTCCGTTAACATATGTGTAATTCTTAGCTTTGCCGCGTATCCACTGGTGTGGATAAAAGCATTATAGATTATATTTTTAGTAGTAGTGTGGGTGATGTTAACCTTAAGAAAATAATAATAAATAACTTTTGACTCAAATTTTATAATCAAAGAAAACTCATTAAAAATTAATTCAAACATATCGTTCATCAGAGTAAGTAAAACCTAGCTAAATTTATATTTCACTCAATCTAACTATTTTTGTATACTAACATACTATGAATAGCTTTTTTGTTTACCAACATCTTATTTATAGCTGGGTGCGCTTCTTAGATGGCATGGGAAATTAAAAATTTGTTGTTTATGAGACAATTTACATATGCTTGAAATAACACGGCCCAATTTACCTAACAGATGTGTTGTGAGACTCATACCTTCTGGGACAGTAAGTTGGGAAGTCATGTTTTTGTTAAGATAAGTTATTTTATGGGACATTTATTGAATTATTCATTGATTTGCAGCTCCTATTTTGTAGTTACAAGCATTTTAAGCTCCCAGTTTATTTAACATGACAAAAGTGCGACATTTTAAACGACAACAAGCTAATTGCTAAATGTAGCCTTCAGTAGCTCCGATAGATTTTGCCACGTTGGTTTGTAGCCCCATGAAACAGTCATTCTAGCTGAAACAAAGTTTGTTATGCGACGAATACATTCAGCAGTTATTATTATTAAGATAAAACCTTCGCTACTTCGATGCGTATTTCATGTATTTTTTATACGTAATATCAACTAATATATTAACATATGATATGTGACTCGAAAAGGATAGGAAATAGTGTTCGTGCTGACAGGACAATTCTATGACATGAAATTTATAAAGTGATATTTTCGTGAGATTTTAAAAACATAACTCACCTCACTCCCTTCTAATTCACCTGTGTTCATGAAAAGTTATATTATACTGCCATAACAATATTTTATACATCCTGATAGTAGTATTTTTTTGTTAGTACCCATTAGAGCTATCAGAATATTAACATTATTAGGGTGAGGATGTATAATACAGAAGGGTGACCTGGTAGTCTAGGGGTAAGGTGTCAAACTTCTATGCTGGTGGCCGTGGTTCAATACTAGGTCCCGGTACATATTTATCTGATTACCAAACCCTTCCTTCACCTCTGACAAGACATCTTGGGAATGTGGGGAATGCCAGGCCTCCATCGTGGATTGGATTCCACGTTAAGCTGTAGGTCCTCCATTTCATCTCACAATCACTCTACCATTACACATTAGCATAAGTGCGTATAGCCCGAACGGGTAGTAAGACGCAGTGCTAATAATAATAATAATAATAATATAATACAGAATTTAAAAAAAATATTTAAATTTGCATTGAACAAGAGTATAAAATCGTTCATGGAAACCAACCTTGGTATTCCTGGCTGGGGTTCGAACTACAACCTCCACATCACCATTTAACCTAAACAAACTAGGCTAGAGCCTACATCCACACGTACAGAGATGCAGGTCTATCATAATAGTATATTTTTTATCTCTTGAGTAAATAAGTTTGTTTGGTTTTTTCCGTTCAAATATACTACAGAATGCACAACTATCGTTCACAAAGTTAACATACCACAGTAGATAGTCGATAATTTGGACGTCAAAAAGATGTATCATCGATAAACGCTGATCGCTAAGAAATAGATGTACTATTTATAAAAAATAACCAAATACGTATTAATTAATACTCAAGATTACAATAGAGCGGTAAACGAAGCCTAGGATATATTTCCCACCCCCATTTATAGGGGTTGACGGTCTATGCCAGATGGATAGCGAGAGGGGTAGGAGATCACAACTGTAGCTGAGGATGAGCCCACCCACAATGACGAGAGTGAAGATAACGATGATGAGGAATCCTCCGGACTTTACCACGCTGAAGCATTCAACGCGATGGAAGATGTCGTGGCTAGAAAGGCGGCCCAAGTACACTACTACCCAACTTGTGAGACTACGGAGAATCAAATACATGGCTGCCAAAATTGAATCTCAATCCTTGTTCAAAAGAATTGGGAATCTTTTGGTTGTTATAATTTTTTTTATTATATTCTTTCAGAATTTGTGATACTTAGCAACAACAACAAAATGTGTAAGTTCGTTGTTTAAATAAAGTGAAAATATTTCTATCTTAACACGGGATTTTCAAAAGTATCGCATCTATGCTTAGTTTTTTATTTTTAGAATAGGTAGTCTACTATAGTTTGGAAACTTTGGACAAATCAATAATCTGGACTGGGTCAGTCCCCAATTAGTCCAAATTATCGATGCTTTACTGTATATAATATGTTTCCAACTCTATTATTAAAACATTGAAAATAAAATTTCCTTTCTTATTAGATAAGCATTTATATGTTCATCATATTTGAGACATTGTATTATTTTATTTTAAGAAACGTAGATAATCTTTCTCTTTCTCTAATGGCATACAAAAAAGAAACTCATTACATCGATATGATTCCTCATCTCGCAATTGAAATTTTCCTGTTCATTATACTTTTATCCCTCCAGCATTTGTTTTTTGATAAATACAGTGAATGGATGAAAGAAGATGTATTGTTCATACGCAGTTATTACTTCTTAGAAATAAATACAATGTTGCTTGCTTCAGTCCTTTCTACGTTGTTTTCAAAATACCTTTTGTCTTTATCATTTCTATCGACCATACTCATTAGTTGTGTTGTTCTTGTCATAGTTTATTGGTTATCAAAATTGAGATGCATTTTCATTAATTACTTACTATAGTGACTTAGAATAAGAAATAAGGAATATTATCAAAACTATCATGCATAGAAATTATTGTAATCGTGAATCTTTATGACCTGATGGTTTTATGGTTATTGACGTTTTATCTGTCTCTAAATTCAAAAAATTAGGTTTTAAAATTTTGTTTCCCCCCATGATTGACCATTTATCTGTAACTGGGGATTCATCCAAAAGATTTAGTGGATTTTGGTCAAACTTTGTATTAAATATGTTATCTGTGCTAGAGGCAAAATCATCTTTTGATTCTAGGCTTCAAATTAAGGGAAAATCATAATTTCCCTTTTAATAGACATACTAAATAGCTAGATAATCTTACTATATCAAATTTCATATAGTCATAAGTCAAGAAGTCAACAATGTGATTTTCAGCTGTCACTTTTGATACATATACAATAACACTACTAATATATAAAAGTGTTATTAATGTTGACAGCTAAAAAAAAAAGGTTTAATTTTCTAAAATGATGGTCCATTTATAGGAAAATAAAGTTAGTGTTTCATATGAATATTTATTATTATTGTTATTATTATTATTATTATTATTATTATTATTAGCACTGCTTCTTACTAACCATTCGGGTTGTACGCACTTACGCTAATGTGTAATGATAGGGTGATTGGGCGATGAAATGGAGGACCTACAGTTTAATGTGGAATCCGAACCATGGTGGAGACCTGGCATTCCCCACATTCACAAGTTGTGATTAATGCACGTCTTGTCAGAGGTGAAGGAAAGGTTTGGTAATCAGATAAATCTGTACCGGGACTGAGGATTGAACGCAGGACCCCCAAAACAAAAGTCCGACACCTTACCCCTAGACCACCAGGTCACCCCATATAAATATGAACTAATAATATAATGATATGTTTATATAATTAATAACATAATTAATAAATATTAATTACTACAATTATTGTGTAAATAACTTTAATTGTTTAATGCATTATTAATTAGGAATTACCTTTTGGAATTAAGATATTTAATAATTAATAATGTAATACATTTATTTGAAAAAATTATATGTTTTTAGTTTAGGGCAGAACTAGCTTACTGATTTAATAGTCAAGTTACGAATGCGCATATCATGATGGACTAGTTATTCCAGCAAATCTATTGGTTAATTACCATTATAGCTGTAACCATCAATAATTGTCATTGTACTATTGGCAGCATAAATACCTCCAGTGTCAATGGTGACTGCGTTATCTGATTGATAGCCCATAATCTTAATTATGGATCACACATATAACTGATGATTTCCACACGTCCATCACAGGCTCGGCCTCAAATTTGAATAAAGAATTACCTTGAGCATGGGATAAATTTTTGATAACTCAGCGGTCAGAGCATTGACATATCAATCAAAAGGTTACGGGTTCGATTAACGTGTCCAGGTATCATTTTCCAAATTAGATCATACGATATTTAGAATAAATAATTATTGTTATAGTTTCCAGTACAGGGTCTTCTTATGATATTGCTAATAGTTTTCGTCTTTCTGAGGGCATGTGATTAAAATTATACTTACATGTATCGGTAAGTGAACGCGATTGAAATCATAAAACTACACTATTTGAACTCTGAAACAAAAATTTAGTTACTCAACACTTTATTAGATACCGCATGATAGTGGCTAATATTAAATATCTAAAAATATATCTAATTATTTTTTAAATATTAAAAGATACATACAGCGCATTTTTACCTATGACAGGTATTATAAGCATGGTATTTACAAAATATGTATGAATTGTATATATCATATACGCATGAATAACAAGGATTCACCTTTTTGTTTTCATTAATTATAAAAAATACTAACTTGGAAAATATTCCCAACGTCACAAATAAAGGATTTTTAAATTATTAATATTATTTAATTATTTATTTTTACACTATGTATATAAGGTGTATTCAATTTCAAGAACTGTTTTCATTTAACTCATTGCCCTCCTAACTTTTAGGATAACCACGTGTTACAGAAATTGAGACCAGCACTGATTAAAAGTGTTGAGTTTTACTAAGGTTTAAATGCAGATGGCCTAATTTGTCCTGAATATAATTAACAAGGAATGTTGACGATTAAATTACCTGTATTTACGTATTTTATTCTTTTTCATTATATCGACTCTTTGCAGAGAGATGTATTTTAACTGTCAAAAAATATTGAGCTAGAGATTTTGATGAAAGTGGATTTTGTGATGCCATCTGTCTATTTGTATCTTAGCTTAGAGCCGAAATTATTTTACCCATCAGGCTTACACGTGTTATCAAGTGTTTTCATTGGGTTTCCCCGAGGAATTTTAGGAATAAGATATATACTCCTAAAATTAAGGGTAGTTTACTTAAGTACAAATTAGATAATCTATTTTCTCAATATTTTCTTCCGAAATTTTGATTAAATTTTATATATACACGAAAAAGCAACAATTCTAGTTTTCCTATAGACACGATGCTTAGGCTAGGTACTATTTAAGATACAACTTTTTACTAATGAGTTATTTTGTATTAATATTACAAATAAAGATATTTTAATTTGGAGAATAACTTTATAAAACCAAAAATATCAGAACTATAGGCAAACATATAAAACAATTATACAGAACTTTGAAACATTACATTGATTGATTGATTTTTGGCGGACAGATTCGCTCCTATGATCTCAATGTTTCTGTAACAGTGTATTATTTAAATAATGATCTTTGGTGTAGTGGGTCTCCAATAATGTATATTATTTAGTATTAAAAATCATATGAGTTCTTAGTAAATATTTATATTTTAAGATAGTGTCATTGCGGTGCATCATATAATTTATATTAAATATAAAATTTCAAACCATTACACACAATAAAATTGGTCAAAGAATTAAATATGATTAGGATAATATATTTCACCTGTTTACTGTTGCTAGAGATGGATATCAGTGATTTAATCCAGATACACTACAAGCCGGATTTAATTTTGTTCTTTAACATTTCCCCTGAAAATAATTTAGATAGTACAAAATTACAAGTAAAACATCACCAAATGCAGCCGTTATGGACCAAACCCCAACCTTCAGATTCATAGACATACGTTCTAGTCGTTTATATGGCTCATATATGTGTTGGTAAAGAGTGAAAGCTTCTAATTTAGTTGATTTTAAACGCTTACTTTCAGAGAAATTGTTATTAACAGATTAATATAAGGGGAAGCTATGAGTGAGGTTGATCGGAAGAATTATTTACGCAGGTGAGGAAATGGTAAAACAACCTCCCACCCCCACCCCCCCACTCCGCAGTGCACTCGTTAAAAATTTTAATTCAGATGTCCTTGTCCTAGATAAACCAATCTAATGTGAGCTTAATGTCTTAGACCACAGGGCCACAGATATGAGTGCATATGTGGGGGTAAAGGCGTGGGAGTAATGGTTAACTCTTTTAGTACTTTGACTATTAGGTGTCATCATTTCTGGACACTGTGACATAAGATATTTCATATGTATAAATGACGATAACGATCTGTTAAACCCGTGTTGAGGCTAGTATATTCTGAGTGTGGAAAGTTGAAGGCTGTTATTTTATTGGATGAGGTCTAGTATGTGGTGCCCATCACCGCCACCATTGAACCAAGACACCAAGATTGATCACCTAGACAACACGTTGTACAACTATGACGAGAGGGGAACAGGGATAAGAAAGGAAGCTAGGGAGAGTGTTGCACGTCTGATATGAGTTATATTTTAGTTGATTGTTTTCACATTAGTTTAAAAAAATATTTTGCTGTTTCTTAAAGTCCGGCTCATGAAAAATTATTTTAAACTTTGAATTTAAGGTAATGAGTATTTGAGCCCCTTTGTGTAGTGAAATGTTTCCGCATTTCTAACTTGATCACGTACTCTTTTTTTTCATGCCTAGACTTAGTACCCTTTTCTTCACACATAGAAAGTAACAGATACCTGTTTCTTGTTAGGTGTTTACAGATGATTGACCCACATATGAATGAAACTTTACTGATAAACTAAACAAAATTGTGAGAGCAAAAAATAAAATAATTATTATCAACAAATATGGTATTTACCCACCTCTGTGGTCTTGTGTTCTAAGGTGCAATAGACTAAGCTGCCAATGATGGTGAGATCATGGCTTGATCCCAGTGGGGTTTACTGAGGTTAGTTTTTCTAAAAAATTTCCCACTCTCTTTCCATGCAAGTAAGGGTACACTTGCTCCAGATTCATACTTCATCATCCCTAACCCATTGGCGTTATTACCAAAATTAGTAGTAATACGTGGTGATAATATATATATACATACATACAAAATAAATTTATTGGAAGTCACGCACACCTTGAAATTCATTGCGTAAGTCGGAGGAGACATGTAGCATGGTAAAAAAAATATTGTGCCATTTATGGCGTATATAACGCGTACGAAATGAATGATTAAGTAGACATGGTGTAAAATTTAATATGACATTTTCATTTTGAATTATCGCGATAGTAAAAACTTCTCCAGTTTTATTAAAATAAATATTAACCTTTAACCTTGTAGAAAGACTGTCAAGTTAGCTCGACATGTTCTTATTTTCCTTCCCAAAACATCTTTAACTTTAAGACGTATTCAAGTTCTTTGCTTTTTTTTTTCTACTCTCGGGAGAACTCCACCCCTTATATTTATGTATAATTCATATTTCATAAGAATAGGAAGCTTTGCACACTCCTTGAATGTTGTGGCCGTGAATAGAATATGAAGGAAAGATGGGGGAATCTGTCGATGCATTCTTGATGCACATCCGATCATCCTTTTAGAAACGTCAGTGATGTCTCTCAAATTCTCGCGTTCCAATTCCCCTTGTGAAGAGTTATTATTGGATGGTTACGCAACGATTGCTTTTGAATGAATAGACTCTTAATGCATGTGGCGTTATTAATCATAAAAATGCTCTATGTAATGCATAGAGAATAGGGAGAATTCGTGACATTAAAATGACGTATCATTATCCTTCTCGAGAAAAAATGTAAAATCACAATTTTACAATTAATTATGTTGGTAAAATATTATCTATATTGATTGAGAAACGTTTGTTTCTATATTACTAAAAGAAGTTTCATGTATGAATTAATTTATATAAAATAAATTTAAGTTTAATATTTCAATTTGTGGATACGTGGGGCTTATTAATATTGTGAAAGGATCCCTTCTTAGTGGTAAAGCCGTTGCCGTAACCCTCACATCAAATGAGTTTCATAAACATTTAATTATACTTTTACGCTTATTTATTATACTTTTACGTATACTTACATTAAAAATATACGAATAAGAAAAGATGAAATTTAAATTAAATATATCTCTATTAATATGGAGGCAGAATGGAAAATTCCTTAGATCAAAACACTTAAATCATTCAACCATGATTCAAACCCCAATCTTCTAGTATCTGAAAATTCAGTACCCTCAAGTAATAGTGTGTCTTTAAGCTTGCGACCACTGATGGAGGTGATATAAGTTAATGATGTTTATTTTAATTCCAAATGCGAGAAACTACCTATGTCTACTGACTAGAAAGCACTTCCTAGTTCGAAAATCCATCTACTAGTAAATATTAGTAACAAAAAATTTATTTTTTACCCCCCTGAATGCCCTAATAAAGAGAAATTATTTATCACTCGCATCGTCTAACAAAGTATGGCTAATCTAACAGCTGTGAGACCCGCACTGATAGCTTCTCTGACTAGGGTGTAATTCTTGTCTAGTCTGGATCTCTGGTGACGCAGTGGTTGGAGCTCGAATCCTAAGAAGGTGTACTAAAATAGTTTTTCCTAAATGCTTGGCCAACTATCCTCAACTTAATTTCATATATATTTATTATAAATCTTGATCTAGACCAGATAAATAGTAATACATGGATAAAAAAAGCTGCAATAATAATAGGAAACATGATTTTTGGATAAAATTTTGTTTGAATATATCACATCAAGATTTAAGAGAAGTGGTTGAGTAATCATTTTATAAACTTATTTTTTAGAGAAATTAAATTTTTCTAATTGTTATTGGCAATAATAATAAACTTCCGTAAGTTAAAATGTTCATTTAAAATCTCATCAACATATATATTTTTTAATTATTTACATTTAATTGCACTTGAAGTTGACTATTAAAAATTGTATTGAGGTTATTATTATTACTTTACTCTCTATTGTTGTTGTGATTTAAGAGATAGTATTATTTATTCGAACCCTTAATTATTGATTGTATACATTCCATTCACCTTTAAAGGTTGCAGTCTTACCTTGACGTACTAATCTATAGCTCAATCTTATAAGCGGTTCCATAGTGGAATTATGCAAGGTAGGCGTCCTACTTTTTAGGATAAACGAAGGGTAAGAAGTAAAATATTTTCACATTTAGGATATAATAAGATTTAAATGAAAACTTTTTTAGTGTGTGGACTAAGGGAGGAAAGTTACTGTAGATTAATTTAGAAGTTAGAGACGTATGTGAAAGCATGTGCTAAAAAGTAAAAAAAGAACACATTATGCACAAGGGCTCTCGTAATTTGCGGTCTAGGTGCGTGTGTAAAGGAAGACAAAAAGATAATTCAAGAGCTATAGTAAAAGCGGGAATGACAGAAACACGGAGAACAGTGGCTAGAAGGAAATAAATGACATTTAAGAAATAAAGTGTAGGCCTATGCGAGTATGAAGCTGATTTAAAGTTACGTTTTACATACTTACAACTCGTGTAAGATATTTTTCATAAATGTAACATTATGAAATGTTAAAATGTATAATTTTCACTTTTGGAGGGCTGAAAGTTATACTAAGCACTTCCACCTTTCTTTAATTTATTTAGCGTTAAAATATATATGAAAATAAAAATTCGATGAAAATAAAATCGTATGAATCCATTCATATTTTTATTATTAAATACTTTTCATCTTATAAAGTATGTTTTTTATATATATTTTATATTAGTTCACTGCCCCTGTCAAAAAATCTACCAACTACTTCTTCAGTCACTTCCAATTTAAAAACAAAATAGAAGACCAAAACCTTTAATGTATTTCTAATTTTGCGTGACAGAGCATTCTAATAAAATATGAGCTGATCCATTGCTAATTACAATATTTTAATATACCTTATTCACTTCCCCTGTCATCAAAATTTCCTATCATTTTTTCAGTAACTTCTAATAAAAAAAAAAGACTGAAACTTTGTACGTATTCCTGATTTGCCTGACAATGCATTATATTAAAATTCGAGATAAATCCTTAATTTGGCGCACCGTGCAGCCACTGCAGTTTATATAGACTATAGATAGGCATACCAGCTATCCTGAATTAATACCTTACCCAGATTTTGGAGCATACATCATTAGTTCAAACCGATACTTTTAAGGTTTACACAGCTATAATATAAAAATATGTATAAAAATATGGTTTTCAATAATATAACCTATGCCGATAAAATATAGGGTGTTGCATTTAATATCGCAACATAAAGTACACGAGCAGGGCCTATATGATACATACGTGATCCATAGGAGTATTTTGTGAGGTCAGGTATTCTAAATTTCTGGAGTAAGTTCCACACCTTAAATTTTATCAGTATAAAGTAATGTTTTGAAAAAATGTTTTAATGCAATGTTTTATACCATTTTAAAATCTCAATTATTAAAGATATCTTGTTATCTCTAGCCTTGCGGATTCGGAGGTAACTGGTTGATGTATCGACGAAGTGGTGTCTCAGGGCGACGTTATGTTTAGACATTGGCCTCGCAGGTCATGTGGTTAAGGGTAGGTAAAGGTCGGCGGGAAGGTCCCGGCAACGTAAGTCTTGGTGGGAGGTGAGGGAGCGAGAGAATATT